>VYZW01008963.1:0-63597 GCA_013401315.1 Balaeniceps rex
GTTTTTATTAAGACAGAAGAGAGAGTGAAATCAAGTAGTGGAACTATCAGGTCCATTACTTTTTTCTGGCAAGGATGACTTTTCTGTGCAGGAGTTGGATTTCTTCTTAGTGGCCCAAGGCTGAGGTTTAGATGTTAAAGGAGGAAAAAAAGGATGCAAATCTTACCTACAGTTTTTTTCTCAAGATTGTGAGATTGAATTCAGTTGAAACATTCACAAGAGAGAGTAGTTCCATTGTTGAAGGAACTCCTGTCACAGCGATGGAACAGGAGAAGAGAACGTGAATCTAAGTAAAATAATCAGAAGTATTCGTTACTCATAATGTATTTACCTCTGTGGTAGAGCTTGGTTTGAGAGCTTAACACCAATTTTTTTCTCTGGCGTGTGCGCCAAGGCTTCCAACCAGATACTTGTAATGTCTTCTAAAATATTATGTGCTTCATATGGAGAAAAGATTCTTTGACAAGGAAGGAATTCATTCTGCAATGCTTGATGGTAGCTTCTCAATTTACACATAGGATTGATGAGCACTGTACAGGGCTGCTCTGGATATACAGAATAAAATGTGTTGATGGGAGGGATTTATCTGTTACAAATTAAGAAATTTCTGTCAAGATGCTTGCGTCTATCAGGTGTCTTGTGAAACTCTGAATGTGATTGATGTCTAAATCCTACCATGAGCTACAGCATCTTACACAACTAGTTAGGTAAGATTGTTTTCTTTCTGATGGCAGTGGCATGCAGATTTCTGATTGATGCCTGTTAAGGCTGCCCCAGCCAGAGAAGGAATCATCTAGCTGTACCAAAAATTGAGCATTTTGTTTCTGCCTAGAAGGAGATTCTGCTTTTCAGTAGCAATCAAAATGAAATGTCTGAAACACAGGCTGATGCTTCCTTTTAAATTTCGTACGTGAAAAATGGTAGCAAAGGGGCATACTACAATATCAAACAGTCCCAATCTCCTCTTTATCTTAGATTAATAAAATGTCTCAACATTACTGTTAAAATAATGTAAATATCTGGAAAAACAAGACAGTGCAACATCTTTATCTACCTGTCTATATCACCTCAAAAAAGGACTCAAATTAGAACATGCAAGTGTATCAAGTTTTTGATGGAGACAAAAATGTTGGTATTTTCAGGCTAATTTAATCCATATTATGGATTTCTTCCACATTAATGCAGCTCGCCACTTGCATGCAATATTTTAGGGTTTAACTAGTTCATGTAGCTTATTTGTACCTCAGCGTACTGTTGTTTTTGAAGCACCTCGTAGACTTTATTTTCTTCTTTGTCTTCTGGGATACTCTGAGCTCTTTCAGCATACTTTGTTCTTCATGCAGCAAGACTCTTGGACTTAGAGTTAATTACCTTAGAGGAACACTGCTCTTCAGATGTGTTCATTCAGCATCTGAGAAGCTAGGATATTATTGATACTAACTGAAAGGATTAAAATTTTAGGAGTGAAGGGTGAGAAGCAGTAAATGGCTCTTGTGTGACAAATCAATGCGGAGGCTAAAGGTCAGTTTCATAGTTGGACTTGCACTTTATAATGAACTTGAAATAATAGTTGTAATGACTTTTAACCCTTTGAACTAAGACTTTCTGATGTTATTTTGTTGGACAAACGCGAAACATTAATGCAATACAAGTAGCCATATAATAGTGTTCTTTTCCTGTATTTAAAATTGGGGCTTAAAGCTGGTGACAGCTAGCTGCATGTTGTATGAAGACTGAAGTACCCATGTGAGGGAAAGTGTAAAGAACAGATTTCTCAAGCATTTATTTTTTCAAGAACATAGCAAACAATGATACGAAAAAATCTAGACACTAAAAAAAGGCTTGTATCAAATTCTTAAGTAATCCTTGAAAACAGAAGTACAAATGTGGATTTTTCTGTCTGTCTTGGGGAGCCTGAAAAGGAGAAGAGTAGGAAAGGGAAACAGGAAACTGGTGTCTAATCCTAGCTCTGAGAGTGATTTACATAACTATATTTAACCAAATTGCTTCTTTTCTTCAAGTATTCCATCTATAAAATGGGGTCTAGAGTATATTCTTGTTCTGTGGGAGTCATTGAAGAATATGTCGAGAAGAATGGGACAACAGGAAATGGCCTCAAGTTGCACCAGGGGAGGTTTAGATTAGATATTAGGAAAAATTTCTTCACCGAAAGAGTTATCAAGCACTGGAACAGGCTGCCCAGGGAAGTGGTTGAGTCCCCATCCCTGGAGGTACTTAAAAGATGTGTAGACATGGCACTTCAGGACATGGTTTAGTGGTGGACTTGGCAGCGCTAAGTTAACGGTTAACGGTTGGACTTGATGATCTTAAAGGTCTTTTCCAACCTAAATGATTCTATGATTCTGTTCACCAGCACTAATAAAATATAATATCTTTCAGGTTATTTACAGCAAATACACAGATCTCGTGCCAAAAGAGGTCATGAACGTGGACGATCCTGAGCTGCAAAGACCAGACGAGGAGGCAATTAGAGAGGTATTATATGCACTGATGTGCCTGGTTATCAGAGGTATATTGGATGTCTCGCATATGCGATGAGATGCATTCTGTGGTACTTTTGTCTTTAGATAACAGAGAAGACAAGAGCAGCCTTAGAGAAATCGGTCTCCCAAAAAGTTGCAGCAGCCATGCCAGTTCGAGCAGCTGATAAACTAGCTCCTGCACAGTACATCCGGTATGTAGTGCTGGTGTGTGTGTAAGATGTTGTTATGTATAAAATTGATTAAAATTAGGATATTCTTTGAATTTCTGAGAACAGAAATTCCTCTTGAATTCTGTTCTTCTGGAAGTAATATAAAACTGGCTTATGTATTTTGAATTAACCCACTAATGATAAGCTAGTTAGAAGTGTGTTGAAATATGTCTTAACATGTCATGAGTTGTGGTATGTTGTGGAGGGGTTCTTGTTTTAACAACAAAATGTAGATTTGTCAAGGAGCACTATGAATGATGCTGCCCTGGAAACAGAGTCTTTACTGGGAGTTTCAACCCAAGACAAGGCATGTAACAAGGTTCTTCCCTTACATAAAATGAGCAACTGGAAAGAATAGGAATTACTAGGAGGCTGATACTTATTTATGATTATTTTCTGCTACAAACACAGAAAAATTCCACGGCAAGGTTAGACTTGGCCCGAGGTGAATGCTGAAAAAAAGTATGTGAAAAGGTTCTTAACAACCAGTAAGTAGTCACCAGGGATTCACAGACATAGGTAAAGAGTATTATGACATGCTCTGTGTACTCTGTTAGTTTGTTTTCTTCTACTTTGGAATCTAGGTTAAAACAGGAGAATATAGCCCTGGGAAGATACATTCTGTCTGATGTAGTTGATTCTTTGCATTCAGTCCAGTATCCTCTGTGCAGTTATCCGCTCCTGGTGTTCACAGTGCAAAAGTCTTAAACTGATGTGGATAACATGCAAATGCAGCTAGAGTAGTGATCTGGGTGAAAATGAAGGTGGGTAAGGAATATCTAGCTGTGAGCAGAGAACTGAGCGCTTTGATTGTTTTATTCAGGTACACGCCATCCCAGCAAGGTGTTGCCTTCAACTCTGGAGCAAAACAGAGAGTTATTCGGATGGTGGAAATGCAGAAGGATCCTATGGAGCCTCCAAGATTCAAGTAACTATTCAAAATTTCTTCATGGCAAATAGAAGATTCTATAGTGTATTTCCATATACAACGTGATGATTGTATTTGTTTTCTTAATTGTTCAGAATTAACAAGAAGATTCCACGTGGACCACCTTCTCCTCCAGCACCTGTAATGCACTCTCCTAGTAGAAAGGTATGAAATGCCATAGCTGTTCTTAGTTTTGAATTCTAGATGGGTCCACAAATTCTACTTTGATCTAGTTCATTTCTGTGCGCCTTCTCTTTAATGTTCTTTCGATGTGATATTAAGTGATAAACTTGGTACCTGGTGCAGTCTTTTAGGGGTTTTTTTTGGCAGTTCTGAAAGTAGCTTTCTTCCTATGTACCTTGTCAGAGGTTGAGTAGACTTCTCATATATTTTATGCAGGGCTGCATTGCTGGAGTTTTCCATGGCATGAATGAGTTGACTGAGGCTTTAGCCTTGGCACACCGATGCTGCTTTTAGACAATAATATTAAGCTAATGCTTAATAACACTAACTTGTGTTATTAAGGATTAGCTTCCTTCTGAGAGTTGAGTGTAGTGGTGGTTCATCAGTTCCCTACAACTTGAACTGCCATTAAATGTGCAAATGTTAACAAGCTGGCTGTGAGTTCTGGTCTGTGAGATGAAAGTTTAAGAGGATGGCTGAAAAGCTGTCATGACTTTATTCAGTGTTGGCAAAGGTACAGTGCAGAAATGAACATCTTATTGCTGGTAAGAATGGTTGAGGTTTTTGTAACAGTGTCCTGAACTTTTAACTCTAATTTATTTCAATAGTTTCATAGCTGCCTTCAAGAAAGAAAACAGTATTTCCTTTTGCTATAAATCTAAAGATGACTTTGCTTCCTCTCTTAAATCAGATGACTGTGAAAGAGCAGCAAGAGTGGAAAATTCCTCCATGCATTTCAAACTGGAAAAATGCAAAGGTAATTAAGTTGTCATAAATTCACCTTTCTAATGTTGCACCCTGCTGGGAGACTTCTATGAATGATTTAAGCTTGAATAATACTTGTTTTAAACCTTTATAGTTAGGTAAACTGGCTGCTTCCAGCATGGAGAACATACGATTGTACAGCTCAGTTTTCCTCTCTTTGGCATATCAGGGTTGTCAAATTGACAGGAGTATGGAACTGAGAGAGAATATATTACTGCGTGGCAGAGATTATGCATTTTGAGACAAAAAAAATGGCATTAGTTAAAATCCCCGTAATAGTACCGTACGTGGAGTCTGAAACCAGAGTCTCTGGAGCGCACAAAGTAAAGCCATCTAAATGGAAAAAGGGAAGGGTAATTCATAGAGAACCAAGCATGTTTCTTTTTAATACTGCAGTCCAAATGTCTCGAAAGTTCTCCTTGTTGCATTCTTTTGCTAACTAATTTTCAGCACTGGTTAGTTTAGCTATTTTTATTTCTTGTTTGAGTAGGTATGTCCTGTCCCTTTGATTTTTATCATCTGGTAAGTTTATGTTCAGAGAGAAGGGAGAGTTTATAATTTGCTGCAGTAACTGGTCTAATAGTTCTCAAACTTACCAAGTTGTTGTTATGAGGCAGCCTCTTCAAAAAGCTGCATGGTTGGATGTTGGGTTTTTTCCTACCCCAACACAGATGTGTAACTGGGACTGACATTAATTAGTAGATCAAATTTTAGGTTACAGATGCTAAAACCAAAGCAAAAATTTGTAGAGCTCTCTAAAAAATCTTACAATATCATCTATAAATACTTTTAGGTTTCAGCTTTTGAAGGCAAAATTGGCAGTTAGTGTCTCTTGCTTTTGCTGGCAGCCTTCCCCCTTTCTCAGTTTGAATCAGCTAACCTCTTAACAGGTATAAAAACAGTTTAGGGAAAACAATTTTTAAGCACAAATAGTAAAACAGCTTAGAGACTGGGAAAGCTATTATCTGTAGTTCTTAATACAAAGCAAAGAGTGGACCTTATCAATCAAAAACTGTCATTTTTACTAAGATGTAACTTGAGGGGAAGTTGTGATTCAGATTTGGGGGGAGTGGAATTGGAGGGGAGCTTAGTATTACATGGTATGAATTTGAAGTATTGTCCTGGTTTCAGCTGGGAGAGAGTTAATTTTCTTCCTAGTAGCTAGCATAGTGCTGTGTTTTGGATTTAGTGTAAGAAGAATGCTGATAACACACTGATGTTTTAGGTGTTGCTAAGTAGTGCTTACCCTAGTCAAGGACTTTCTTTTTCAGCTTCCCATGCTCTGCCAGGTGCACAGGGAACTGGGAGGGGGCACAGCCAGGATAGTTGATCCAAACTGACCAAGGGGCTATTCCATACCATATGACGTCATGCTCAGTATATAAGCTGGGGGGAGTTGGCCAGGGGGAGCAATCGCTGCTCGGGGACTGGCTGGGTGTCGGTCGGCGGGTGGTGAGCGGTTGCATCACTTGTTTTCTTTTCCCTGGGTTTTGTTTGTCTCTCTCGTTCTCCTTTTCATTACAATTACTATTGTTGTTATTATTATTATTATTATTACTATTATTATTATTATTATTTTTATTTCAATTATTAAACTGTTCTTATCTCAACCCGTGGGTTTTCTTACTCTTGCCCTTCCGATTCTCTCCCCCATCCCACCAGGGGTGGGGAGGGTGAGCGAACGGCTGCGTGGTGCTTAGCTGCCGACTGGGGCTAAACCACGACATGTATAAAGGAGGTCCATCAAAGTGTATTAATGATGGGCTGTGAGTTTTGTGTGTGTTTTTGTTTTCTTACACAATAAATGTAATCATGTTTGTTATTACAAATAATCTCCGTTTCTGTGATTAACTGTCTCTCTGTTTCCACTATAGGGTTACACCATTCCATTAGACAAGCGTCTGGCTGCAGATGGCAGAGGATTGCAGACTGTTCATATTAATGAAAATTTTGCCAAGCTTGCTGAGGCTCTCTATATAGCTGACAGAAAGGTCAGGTGGTTGTTTAAACGGTTTTATTCCATGTGGTTTTACCTTCTTTGTATGTTCATTTCCTTGGAAAAATCAACTGTGAATAGGCTATAGCTTTTGATTTGTCCTGCTTCTTGGCTAACACAAGACATAAGGTCTTATCCCCAATATCTTTGAATCAGTGGCTCAGTGTGGGTTAAATTATTGGAGGTCGTGGGTCTTGTTTCTCATCTCTAACTGCTGTGGCTGTCTGGCTTTGAACTTCATGTTTGTGGCTTGATTCCTGCCCTCTTTACTGGATAACTCCATGACAAAAGATCTGCTTGCATCCCAGGTGCTAGCTTTGTGCCATTTTAACTATGTCTCAATGTGTGCAGGCTCGTGAGGCTGTAGAGATGCGTGCCCAGGTGGAGAGGAAGATGGCTCAGAAAGAAAAGGAGAAACATGAGGAGAAGCTCCGAGAAATGGCTCAGAAAGCCAGGGAGAGAAGAGCAGGGATCAAAACCCATGTCGAAAAAGGTACATTTCTTTGTTACTAAGATGATTGGTTTGGTTTGGTGTTTTGTTGTGTTGTTTTGTTTTGTTTTTTTAAGCACTCTCTGAAGTGTGGGTTTGGAGAAATAACCCAAGAATTTATAATACCTAAATATCAACTGTAATTTCTGAGCATGACATCTGTTCTTCATGTCTTTACTTGATCAGCCAGTGAATTTCGTTAATTCACTGGCTGGTTTGATGGGATCTGAATTTGAACCTCACAGCAGTATGTCAGTGTATACAGGTTTAGGACATTGTTGAGAATTTCAGAGTTGTTAGTGGATCAGTACAAATAATGGCTTTCATGGACTGTCTAATCTAACTATTTTTTTTTTTAGAAAAGGCTTGTTGCAGATGAAGAGTAACTTTGTTTTCAAGAACTAAACCATCTTTAAGTTTTCAAAGATGGTAAATGCAATATTCTGTCTCTTGCGTTGTTATAACTGGTCTTGCAGAACTGTGGTTCTGTTGGCCGCTAGGCCCAAAAACTGCTAACCTGCCTAAATCATAACCATTGTGATAATGATTGAAATCACGTTTCAAAGATCAAGATGCTGAACTTACAGAGCAGTTGCAATCTCTCATAAAACGTGAAGGATATGGTCACATAATGCCAAATCCTGCAGCTGGGATGGACTAACCTCTTCTCAACAGGCTGGGGACTGGCCGGCTGGAGTGCCACTCTGTTGGAAAGGACCCGGGAGTCCTAGTTGACAATATGCTAAATGTAAGCCAGCAGTGTGCCCTGGCAGCAGTAATGCTAAGGGCATACTAAGCTGCTTCTGCAGGAGTGTAACTAGTAAGTCAAGGGAAGTAATTATTTCCTTTTACTGGTGACCTGTTAGACTGCATCTGGAATACTGGGTGCAGTTATAGGCCCCCAGGTACAAGACAGACTTGATAAACAGGAGTGAGTTCAGTGGAGGACCACCAAAATGGTCAGGGGGCTAGAGCATCTGCCCAGTGAGGAGATGCTGAGAGAATGAAGCTTGTTCTGACAGGAGAAGATAGGCTTTGGGGGGACCTAATGGAAGCTTGCCCATACCTACAAGGAGATCATTAGGGCTGCTCACTAAGCTGCACAGTGGAAGAATGAGACAGTGGTCAAAAGTTGAAGCAGGAGGTTCCAACTACATGCAAGGAGAAAAATTTTCACCGTGACGACAAGAAGCAGTGGGAATAAGTTGTCCAGGGAGGTTGGCAATCTCTATCCTTGGAGGTTTTCCCCAGCTGAGGGGGCAAAGCCTGAGCAACCTGGTTTGAATTCAGCATTGATCATGCTTTCAGCAGGAGGTTGAATTAGGGACTCCCTTCCAACCTGAGTGATTCTGTGATACTGAGTCACAGAACGTTCTTCAAGGCACTTAGATGCCTGCATGTTTGAACAATATTTTTACGCTTAAGAGATAAAAGTATGATATGATGATCTGTAGGTGGTTTAGGATATTAATTCCTAGATGGACAAGTATTCTAAGCTCTTCAAAGTTGAGAAAACATAGTTGTTGATACGTCTGCTTTAACTGCCTTGTCAAGGACAGTTAGTTGCTTGTGGTGTAAGAAAGCTGTGGCTTTCCATGTGTTCAGTTTGTTTAAAGTGTACATTTTAAATAGTGCTAAGGGTCACTTCTCTTCTGTAAAAGAATACTGAATTGAATCACTGTGCCAATCTCTGTGGCATAGTTAATTCAAACTTCAAATATTTGCCTGTAATGAGCAATCTTGCATTTATTTAGAGGATGGCGAAGCTAGAGAAAGAGATGAAATCAGACATGACCGGCGCAAAGAGAGACAGCATGACAGAAATCTTTCCAGGGCTGCTCCTGACAAAAGGTGAGTCACAGAAGCAAGCTGCTTTATTCCTGTACTGGCACTGGTTTCCCCACTAGGGACACTATTACACTGGGCTTTCTCCTTTTGCTTGATCCAAGTGCCTGAATTTTACCTTGTGGAGATATTCACTGGTTCACACTGGAAACTGGTATTCACTGTTCTTTCATTCATTGTATGAAATGGTATTACTGTGTTAGAGTACTGCAGTATACTCTTCTAAATTTAGAATTTTCCAGATGAATGGAGGAGTGGGGGGTTGTTGGGTTTGGGTGGGTTTTTCTTTAGCAGAACTTCAGTATATTCAGATTTAATTAACATGTTGACAGCAAAGGTTGAAACCTGGATCCTATAACTTCAGTGCGACCAGAGTATCGTTAGTGGCTTTGTTTCTTGAAGCTGTTCATTTGAAGTAAGCTTAGATCTATGAGTGTAGGCTGAAGTATCTTGTTTGCCCAAGCCAGTGAGTTTTCTGAGCACAAATGGTTTCTGGAGGCTTAAAATCTCTAATATCTTAAAATTAGATTGCTCGGCCTTCCCAGAATATAATTACGCTGGTTCTTGAAAAAAAATAAATATGACATTTTAGACCAAGTCAGCTTGATGTAAATTGAAGATAGTGGAAAGCAAATTTAAATGTCATGCCCAGCTGAACATAACTTTCCCAAATGTTTCCTTTGCCAGGAGACAAATTTTAAATGTTACCTGGCAAGGAAAGGCAACAGTCTGGCTCCTGAGGCGAATTGTTAGCAACTAATACAGGATCAGGTTGCAGTTGAGCATGTCAACAAATACGGCTTACTGACCTAATAAAACTTAATTTTTTTAATTCAGGTCAAAGCTGCAGAGAAATGAGAACAGAGATATCAGTGAAGTTATTGCCCTAGGGGTACCCAATCCCAGGCCATCCAATGAAATCCAGTACGACCAGAGGCTGTTCAACCAGAGCAAGGTAAAAATACCTTTTCACAGCTGTGTAGCTTTCTATGAGAGCATGCTCATCCTTCCTTAGTTGGTATGGCTACAATACTAAAGGGACCCTGTTCTCATGGTTGGTGTGGATACACTCTGAAAGAAGGCTCCACATAACTGGTTAGGAAACTGTTGATCTCCTTTATCCATAGCTGATGCAACAAAAATGGAATATTCTGAATGTAGAACTGGATTAAAGTGGTTTTGTTGTGTTTTTTCTCACTGGGGAGTGGGGAGAAAGAAGCTATTTTGCCTTCAAGCTGCAGTGACCTCATTTTCTTCTTTTGTACAAATGTACTGACTAAGGGAAATCTGCTCTGAGAGAGAAGCAAGTAAATACTTTCTATTCCCATTATTGCTTATGTTAAAAATCCTTCTGAAGATATAAATAGTTAACAGCAACATTTATTTTCTCTGAACTTTATACTATCCAGAGATGAAAAAGTAGATTAGGCTTCAGAAAGTCCCTGAATAGACCTGCAGTTTGTCAATCATTCTTTTTCACATCTCCAATGAAAGATTTGCAGGCAAAAGGGAAAGCTGATGAATCAAAAGTGAACAATCAGGCACTTCTACTTTCACAGTTTACATAAGCCTCTGTGTGATTTGGATCAGCCAGTTTAAATCACATTTTCCAGAAATTCTGAATAATAATACACATTTCTGTATGGTCGTACTTGGCTATTACAGACAGCTGTACTTGCAGGGCGACTGAAATGATCCATTATTCTGAAATATGAATGGCCTGTAATCCTTCCTGTTGCTTTCTGGAAGAGTAGAAGTGGCCCTGACGAGGCTTGTAATGATTGTGTCATGTTCTCTGGACTTAATCCCAGACCCAAAACCACTCATATCTTAATGAAGTGCTTGAACTCATTTGAAATCAATAGTAAATCACACAATACCGTCTTTGTGTATCTGTGTGACGCCATCAGTGTATCTTGATGTTAAAATAAATTAGCTGAAGTTCTGCAGACTCATTTGTGTTATACTACTGCTGTTCTTTCTTCTTCACAGGGTATGGACAGTGGCTTTGCTGGAGGAGAGGATGAAATCTATAATGTTTATGACCAGCCTTGGAGAAGTGGCAAGGATATGGCCCAGAATATCTACAGGCCAAGTAAAAATTTGGATAAGGACATGTATGGTGATGATCTGGAGGCTCGAATAAAGACCAATAGGTAAGAAAATGAAGTTAAGAAATATTCTTAATTAGTACTCTGAAGTTACAATCAACTGAGTATCACCTCTTCTCCTGCAGGTTTGTTCCTGACAAAGAGTTTTCTAACTCAGATCGTAACACCAGAGGGAGGGGCAGGGATGGACCAGTTCAATTTGAGGAGGATCCATTTGGTTTGGACAAGTTTCTGGAAGAAGCTAAGCAACACGGTGGTTCTAAACGGCCATCGGATAGCAGCCGTCCTAAAGAACATGAGCATGAGAGCAAAAAGAGGAGGAAGGACTGAATGCCTCTGCTCCTTGAGAGGTAGAGAAATGGACTACAAGCTTGGACTTCATGCAAAAGGCATTTTTTAATATCAGAGTTGTACAGGGGGATGGTGGTGTAATGCAGCAGTTCACAACTCTTGTCATGTGGATATATATAGACACACTAATTCTTCTACATAGGACAGCTACCCCTGGAGAGTGGAGGAATGGAGACCACTTTGAAACATTTCAGAAGGGAATTTTTCTTTAGCAAGTGCTCTGACTTTGCTGATTCCCTGTTGCCCAGCATCTCAGGGTAAGAATGTAGCCCCTTCGTACAGCTTTAGTTTTTATAGGTAGCTAAAGCTTTTACTTCATCTGTTAAAAGCTTTCCTGCTGTATATAATTACTGTCTTATGCTGTAATGGATGCTAGGGAATTGTTTATGATTCAGTGTTTCTTTAGTGTGGCTATGCAGTTTATTTGAACAAGGAGGGGAAACAGCTGGATTCTGTTTTAAAACAAATACTCATTCATAGTTTCTCAGTACTCTTTATTTTAGTTTCTTTACATTTAGTGAAATAAAGCCTCCTTCCACCGCTCACTCACTTTGAGTCTTTCTTTGACTGCGTCTTCTACGGGTCTGCTGTTTGAGAGTGAGCTGAAAACAATGGAAATTATTCAAATTAGTTAGGCAAGAAGGTCTGATTTTTTTTTTCCCATTTCTGATCTTCTAAAACATTCATATGGAAGGCAGAAGATGGGTTTATAACTGGTTCAGTTTCATGAGCCATAACCACAAATGCTAAGCTCCTGACGGGAAGTTGAATATAATTTGCACAGCAATTGCTAGATCTATCAGCAGAATACATCTTAAAAGCTTGTGCTTTCAAGTGGAACTAATAGAAGGTAACTGTCTAAACCTAGCCTAGAACAAAGTGGGAGAAGTGTTTATCTACTTTGCTTCTAGAGAAGCTTGCATTTTTGAAGAAATGAAGAAAGCTAACTGCTGCCTGTCTTCTGCTTTTTATTTCATTATAAAGAAGCCTCTTAGCTCTTGCACCTCTTGTGTGAGTATAGTCCTCGAAGCCTAGGCAGTTAAGCGAATGTGGCTATCATAAAGAATAAAAAGCAGCAAAATCATTTCCAAGAAACTGACACTAAATACTCACCTATGCTATTCCAAGTACCTGTTATGATAGTTGCATACAGATAACATCCTGTTTATTTTCAGCCCAGCTTATGAGGGATCAGCCTATGCTTGGCTTGTCACAATTTAAGACTGAAGTTGGCAAACCACTCCTTAATTTCTGCTTCCATTTTTGCACCACAGCTGTAACTCACAGGTCAGCTCTTCTTGGGAATAGGTACTGAAGTAACTACAATCAGTGATGACTTCTGCAGTAGTATGAACCATGTCAAGCAAAATACTTTATCACAATCAACATACTGCATCCCTGAAGTCTCTTGCCAATTCATTTTAGTCTTAACATCTCCTAGCTCTGAGAGAAACTAGTTGTCAGAAGGCTATTGAGGAATTATTCAAAGACATGAACTGATCACGTCTGTTATACCAGCCTGCTTGTTGCTCATGACTTCACTCTGTACTACTAGGTCTGAGTAGCTAGGTCAACTGAAGCACATGTAAGTCTACAAGAAAGTCCCCTTAGTAGTTTTCCCTTATTTAGTGAACATACTAGATGCAAGTTTCTAATGATTTTGACATGAGACCTGTTAATTTATTAATGGCTTTGAGCAGCCATTGACTCACTGTCTTTTTATCCTTATCTGTCAACACCACTGCATACTAAACGTTTGGAAAACGGTGGGATGGCCATTTCTTTGCTCTATTTGTTTGCTGCAGTGAAGCTAGATGATACAGTTGTCTGGCTCTAACTGACCGATCAATGACAGACACCTTTGTATGGGTAGTAGACCAAAGGTTTTTAACTGATGGTGTACACTGTCTCTTGATAACATACACTAATGCACTGAGATTGCAGAAGTGTCATATTTTTTCCTTTACTAACATATTTTAAATGTTAGAGACAGCAAGTAAAAAAAAAAGCTACACTAAAGCTAATTTAAAGTTATCTTGAACACATGAAAGCAGGCAGCTGATTTTTCCTGTAAGAAATGATAGCTGAAGAAAAAAAAGACATTTTCACTAAAGTTCAAAGCTTAGCTTTACATTCTTTGTCATCTTCTCCCTGCCACCCAACATCCAAATTAGATGTTGGAATCCACCTGCAGAAACCTGTATTGTAAATAAAAACTAGTTGCATGGCAGTTCCTGAACAGTTTTACTGTATTCATATTCCTTTAGCTTAGCATTGCAGGAGACTTTGATCTCTGGTATGTGATCTCTGTGGTATCTGACCCTAATGAGCCGAGTTGAGAGGAGCGAATAAACAAAAGTGTTAATAATTTATAAAACATTAAAAGCACACTAAGTGGCAGAATGCTTAATAACACTTGGAATGAGTATGGCAATATTTTGATGTTACTGTGTCCAACCAAAGGCAGAATTAAGGAGCTCAACTCATTACATTATTTCATTAAAGGAACTGGCACATTACCTTGGCACCTTCAAGTATGTGGGAGTCCTTCTGAAACACATTCTGAACATCTTGTGGAGTTGAGAATTTAATCCAGCAATAACGTCTGTGAAAGCCTGTATCTTTGTCCTAGTCACCAGTTTAAAAAAATAAAATCCAATTACTGTAGGAAATATTCACATAGGCTGTTAAAAACTTTCTACAGAGATTCAATTTAAGGATTCAGAAATTATCAGAGAAACTGGCACACTTGCTGTTTCTGAAGCCTTTTTCACTTTAAGACATTTACTCTCATTGACAGCATGCAGGGGCCTAGCAGAGGCTGTTCTGCATCCCTTTTGATTTGAGTCCAGTGATCATAAAAAAATTTAAGATTCTAAGTTATAGTTGAAGACTGCAATAACACATAGCTGGTTGTTTCAAACTGCAGTAGTTACCTACTATTAAGCCAGTCACAACAGAACTGACATTTAAATGGCTGCCTGATTTGAAAATAAGCCTGCCACAGTACTTGAAAAGCATTCAGCAAGATAAAGCAGCTGCTTGAGATACTAAGAAAGCAGGCTGCAATTCAAGGTGACAAGCACTAACTGCACTGAAAAGAAAGACAAAGTTGTTTTTAAGAATAATTTGCCAGTCAGAAAAGACAGTTGTCAATAAAGAGGAGATAATGCAGAAAAGCCAGGTGTAGCAAAGTGCCTTTTATCCCAACTCTTATCCCCATCAGAGTTAAGAACAGCTCTGCCACTGAATTTGCTGATCATCAGGCATGACTGGCAGCACTTCCAAACACCAGTGAAGTTTTCACAAGGTACTGTAGTCACACTGCCGCGTTTCAGTATCCCAGTGAGGTCTTAATTAGGGTGTCTTACGCTGCTGTCAGATTTTTGTACCTCTGGCAGTTATTGTCAGAGCATTAACGAACACTCCTAAAGTAATTACTGAATGAAAACATACACACAAAACATCAGTTCAGCTTTAATCAGTGATGGAGGCGTGTTTACGGCAAGCTGCCAGCCTTCACAATGAAGCAACACATTCTGTCCTGGGCCTGAGGAACAGAGTGTGGCAGGCGGACACCTAAGCTACAGTATTCAGAAATAAACAGACCGTTTCAAACTAACTATCTCCATTTCCAAACTAGTCCTCAACTGATAGTGAGCCCATCAGCTCGCTAAAGTTCACGACACACTGCGCTTAATTTAACAGACCATTATTTCACATGGAGAAACACGGGCAGGCAGGAGAACCTCTACTCCTTCAGCAATGACCTGCAACTTATCTGTGACAAGAGTGGGAAAGGAACACTTTTTTTGACTGTTCATCTCTAAGAAACTGCACTAGATACTATTATCCCTGACCTACATGTTCAGAAGATAAATAACCTAAATGGCAGAGGCATGAACAGCCGACAGCTTGGGAGCATCCTGAAGAGGTTGCGGTTTTTGTGTTAGCCCCGCACCCTGGATGGGGTATGAACCCACAACAGGAAAAGATTGTAGGTTCATAACCACACCTTTAGATTTTTTAGGCCAGTGAAACCAGGCACATAAACACTTTATTCTTTTGTCAGAAGAAAGATAACACAATGATAGAGAAGCTCAAAGCACTTTTATGTTAATTGTTCAGAAATGGCAGCATCAACAGGATCTGAGGGATGTGCTTTCTAAAGCTCTTTCAAAGCCAATGGAAACCACTAAGCTTCAGTGAGACCTACAGCTCGCAGACAAGTGGTCGCACCCACTGGGAGAAGGAACTAAGGGTGGAGAGCACCAAAAATCTGACTAGAGTACAAGAAGAAGCTTCTAGAAAGCACCTCTGAGGGAGCGGGTGAGCCGGCTTCGAGGCAGGGCCCCAGCAGCAGGACCAACCCTGCCGGGGCCCGGCGAGCACCAGCCGGCGGGTCGTCCCCATTTTACCGAGAAGACACGAACAGCGGCCTGGAAGTCAGCGGATACTCACAAACGGCAGCTGGCACCTCTGTACTGACCCGAACTGGGAGAAGTACTCCTTCAGCTCCTCTGTGGGCAAAACGCACACCTGGTTACACGGGCCCGGCACCCCCGCGCCGCCGCAGCCGCCCTGGCCCGACCCCCACAGCCTGTGCCGCCACGCGCGGCGGGGCCGCCTCCTCCTGCGCCGCCCGGCCCACGCCAGCCCCAGCACCGGTGTGGGGTGAGTGGAGTGGCACAAACTCACTGCTCGACACCGTCCAGGGAACCTCAGCCACGAAGANTGCGCAGCGCCGCCGGCCGCCCTCCACGGCCTGGCCAAAATGGCGGCAGCGGCCCTGACCCGGGAGGGCGGGGAGGATGCCTTCCGCCGGCTTTTTCGCTTCTACCGGCAACGCGACGCATCGGATTTGCGGGGCGTGGTGGACTTCTCTGTGCCGGGGGGACAGGTAACGCCGGGCTCCTCATGCCCTCGCCCTGCGATGAGGGGCTGAGCGGCGCGGCGCGGCGCGCTCTGAGCTCGTCCCGCCCTCTGAGCGGTGTCGCGGTGTTTCAGTGCGGTGCTGTGGCGGCGTTGCTGCAGCGTGTTCTCTTTGCCTGCTGCTTCCCTTCGTGCTCGACGCCAAGTCTCTTATTCTGTCCCGTTACTGGCTAGAAGATGCCGCCCTCCAGCGCTGGGCCTCTTACGGGTCGCTATAACGTTTGAAAACTAGTTGTGTGACTAGAGATGAGCAGCTGAGGAAGGGTGTGCAGCTCTGAGGGCCCAGGGCTCCGCTGCTCATGGGACCCAGAGGCAGGATCGCCCAGGGTCCCCTTGGGCCAGCTGCCCGCGGGGCTGTGGGACCTTGCCCAAGGGCACCAGGTGCCGTCCTAGCTGCCCCTGGCCAGCACACTGCCTATTCACAGATTTACTACTTTTGCTTATGTTTATTTACTCCCATAATGTTTAATTAGCTCTCTATGCTGCAGTAGGGGATCTCCAAAGCCTCTGATAGAACCATGCATTACTTAAGAGAAGCAAAGGAACGTGTGGATGGAAAAAAGCAAGTTTCACTATTGGAGCTGACACTGTTTCCTGGGCCTACTGGTCCTTGTCTTGTCCCTGAAATACCTGGGTGAGCTGATGAGGGAGCTGGGATCAGCTTCCCGCTGCTGCACAGTGTGTGCCCAGGGTTCTTGCTGTATTCCCCTTGGTAAAGTTTCTTCTCCTTTCTTACTCCCGTATAATAAACATTTGGCGTAGCCATCAGGGCAAGTCCAACCGTTGCAGTGGATTAGGGGCATGCAGTCAGGAGCACATCTGAAAGTAGTAGCCATAATGGTTGGTAGCTTACCATGTCTTGAGTGATGGAGAAGTGATCCTTTAAACTCATTTTCTGTTTTGTCACCTCACAAAAGGATAACTGATATCTGGTGAAGTCTTGTTAACCAGGGATTTTCTATGTATGAGTCTACATGAAAAAACGGAGTAGGGAATATAGTTAAAATGAAACTTTGCCTAATTTTTCATAGTTCGAAGGCTTAGCCTTTTCTTTTTACTGTTCTATTAGAATATATGTTTTTCTATCTTTTCAGACTATAATTTTGATATTGTTAACGGGACACAAAACCTGACCCATATGAAATTGTTCAAGACATTAGCATTAAACAAGGGAGTTGTTAACATTTCAGCCTTTCTTGAGCTTCTAGCAATCCTTTATCAAATAAAGGATTCCAGCATTACAGCCCTTCTGGGAAATTCAAAGTACTTGAAAGCATCGCAAGCATCTGTCCCCTTTCCATATCATTCTTTTTGTGCCTGTTACCTTCTAAGATCAGTTGATAGCTTACTAGTGAAAGCATCTTTTATTCCTCTTTCCCCCAGGTTAAAAACATCTAGCTTTTCTCTTTAAGAAGAGCTACAGACCAGGCAGATTGGCCCAGATACTATTGTTCCTTTTCTCTCAGAAAACTGCTTCAAGTGATTGAGCTCTTCAGTGAAGTGTGACATACCCCAGCTGCCCTGCTGCCAGGCTTATTTAACTGATTCAGCACATGTAATTCTTCAGCATAGAAACAGCTCCTGTTCTCCAGAAGCCCTGGCAGCAGCCAGTGTGTAAGCAGTTTGAGAAGGCAGAGAGGTGGCAGAGTCTTGGCCAAAGGAAGAGCCTTCCTGGGGACGTTCTGCAGACAGGACTCTGAACTAAGCTCTTCAAGGCTGGCAGTCGCAAAGCTGCTTTTGGCAGAGAGCTGAAAAATTGGTAAAACTGAGCACGTTGCCAGAAGCTGCTGCCCAGCACTAGTTTAGAGTTTTCTTACAAATTCTATGTACGTAATTTAGACCCGTTGCTCAGAAGACATTAACCAGAGCTGTCAGCCTGCAGAGAGACTGATTTACACAGTTACCACTGCAGTGAAAGGCCTTAATTTCATATACACTTTAAATTGTCATAAACAAAGTCTTGCCTGTCTCTGCCTGCTTATTCCCACTATGCCTGGCCAGCTCTTTCTTTATATGAGCCTGTACTTTTGCACAGCCACATGGAGAGCTGGACTGGGGAACTAAGCCAGAACAAAACCAGCTTGCCTCTGCCCTGCCCTCCCTATGATGGTTCCCAGTCCTAAGGGAAGAAGGGAGTGGGAACACAGTGGATGAGTTTGGTTTTTTCAGCAAGTGTTGGCTTATTGCAGCTTAAAATACATGTATTATTGCAACCCAAGAGAGTACATCAAGAAAATATATCTTGCTAAGCCTTGAGCTGTTGACCCCGCTGTTGGAAACAGAAGTGACAATGTGGTATTCAGAATTTACAGGGTTTCTGCAGTCCTTCACATCAGACAACTTTGGCCACTTCATCGCTGTACTACTTCTCCTTCTGTAAATTACAGATGAGAATAGTCATCTACCCTATGGGATCATGAGCAACTTGTATTTGGAAAGTTCTCTGAAGGTATAAAGTGTTGTGAGTACTAAATATTGCTCTCTAATGGAGATTGATAATGGTGAGGCTGTACTGTGGAAATGGACAAATAGTGCTGAATTTTTTCTCATTGGTATAAATTGTTTGGGGGTTTTTTATGAATGGAGGACATCTCTCCTGATCCCTAAGTATTGTAAAAACTGTAGGTACCTTTTGATTCTTGTGTTGAATACATACTAGTTCTGTTAGCAGCATGCCCTGTTCTGGTCATAGTTGCTTAGACAATAGTTCTGTGGTACAGTTGGCATTTTCACGAGACTTAGCTTGG
Source organism: Balaeniceps rex (assembly GCA_013401315.1). NCBI lineage: Eukaryota > Metazoa > Chordata > Aves > Pelecaniformes > Balaenicipitidae > Balaeniceps > Balaeniceps rex. Next base: position 19,062 of record VYZW01008963.1, read on the forward strand.
AATACGGTAGCACTCTTTCTTATAGGTGCTATTTTTGGATGAGTTTTGTTCTTCCCTTTTTTTTTTTTTAACCAGAACTGTTTTCTTTTACCAGGTGTTCAGATCACAGCTCAGTATTTCTTCAGTCAGTGATCAAGATGCCTATAGAGCAGGATTACAGCCAGTTAGCCAGTGGAAAGCCTATGGCCTCAGTGGGTATCCGGGTAGGTACTTGCGATTTCAGGAAGAATTAAACACAACCTTGTTGCTTTGGATTCAGGCATCTTCCATTTATCCTCCTTGCCCTGCCTGAAAAAGCTATTTTGGTTTGCCTAAGTGTAATTTAATGTTATTTTAAGTGCAGGAGGACAAACGAGTCAGCTAAAGGGTGGGATGCAGCAATATATATGAAGGTGAGAACAGAAGGCCAGTTGTTTCACAGTCTCTGATCAACCGGACCATGCCTCGTGAGAATGGATTCCTGTTGCCTTTGATAGAGATTTTCTATTTCTGTAGCATCTATTCTTCCTCAACATATATAATGAAAATTAGATAAGTGACTGAAATATAGTCATTTCAGGGCTGAAGTGTTTCATCTACTTGCTGGTGTAGAACACTGAGTACAATAAGTGAATAAGAACCCCTTGCCCTATTCAAGGTACAGAGTAATTTCATTAGGCAGGTTATTTCAAAAACTGACATGGATCTTAGGTTTGCAGGTCAGCTGGTAGAATCACAGAAAGATGTTAGGTTGGAAGGGACCTTCAGAGGTCTAGTCCAACTTCGTGCTTAAAGCGGGGTCAAGTTGAAAGTTAAATCAGGTTGCTCAGAGCTTTGTGTGGGTGAGTTTTGGAAATCTCCAAGGACAAAGATTACATACCCTCTTTGGGCACCTGTTCCAGTTTTTGGCCACTCGTTGTGATTTTTTTCACCTTATATCTAATCAAAATTTGCCTTGCTGTAATTTGTGACTGTTGCCTCTCATAATCTTGCTATGGACCTCTAAGAAGAATCTGGCTCCACCTTCTCTATAATGCCCCTTTAGGTAGCTCTTACTAATACAGGCAGATGTGTAATCAGCCTTTATTGCCACAAGGGTGCACTACTGACTCGTGCTCAATTTGTCCTCCAGGACTGCCTGGTCCTTTGATTTAGAGCTGCTCCCTGGTCCTCAGGCTATACTGTTGCATGGGGTTATTCTGCCCCAGGTGCAGGGTTATCACTGTTGAACTTCCTGAGGTTCTTGTTGGCCCATTCCTTCGGTTTGTCAAGGTCCCTTTCAGTAGCAGCAGTAGCCTCCAGCGTATCTGTAACTGTGATGAGGATGAATGTCCCATCATCCAGGTTGTTGATATAGATTTAGTTATCAGTCTTGGCCCCAGTATCAACCTGAGGAACGCAGCTCATAACAGCCACTGGTTAGACTTTGAACCATCAAATTGCTATTCTTTAAGCCTGGTGGCCTAGCCAGCTTTTGCTCACCCTTTTAGTTTACCCAAAAAATCCATGAACCCCCAGTTTGGCTCCAGTGATGCTACAGGAGACCAACTGGAAAACTTTGCTAAAGCCAAAGTAAACAGCATTCCCTGCTCTCCCCTTGGCTGGGCATCTCACTGTAGCAGGCAGTAAGGCTGGTTAGACAAAATTTGCCATTGGTAAATTCATACTGGCTGTTCCCAGCCACCTTGTGTCTGGAAATGGCCGTCATGAAAGTGTGCTCCATAACCTTACCAGGGGTTTTGGTAAGGCTGATGAGTTTGTAGTTCCCCAGATCCTCCTTATTTCAGGGATTTTTGTTTGTTTGATTTCAGTTTTTCTCTCAGTGTCTGTGTAGGTTGCTATGAAGCCAGTGTAGGCTTCATTTCTGAAACTGAGGCAGCCGCACTAGCCATCTGGCATGGTTAATACACGGGGAATTGAATAACTTCAGGAGAAAGGCTTCCACCTCTTCTTGCTTCTATAAATTTTTTGTTCCACTTACCTGTCATATTATAGCTGCCCTTGCTTGGTCTCACTTGTCATTTTATGTCTGTCTAAGTGTCTTTCCTAGCAATTATATGGGGGGAAGGGATCACAAGTGTTCCACTTAACTGCATTTTTCTTTTGCTTTGACAAACTTTCGCTAAAATGAAATGCAAATACATTAACAAATTCTCAGTCCTGTTTAGAATCAAGTCATTTGTGGACAAAAATAATATTTTATCCTTTTCCAGCTACCTTTATCTGGACATCCTGAAGCACTATAAGATATTTAACCAACTGCCCCAAATAGCCCTCTAAAATAAGTTAGAATTTCTTTAGTTTGTCTGTGGGCAAATGGAAGGGAAGTTATTTGGTTTTGTCCCCACAGTGAGCAATGAAATAGAAGACTAAGGAAGCTGGATAAATTTCTGTTGCGGTGTCCTGAGTTCTGTAAGATGTGGGTGATGCTGTCTTTGGGTCTTTGTAACTGACACAGATTGGGTTTATGAGGGGTTGTTCTTGTTGCTAGACATCTGTGTGTCTTATCCTTCCTTTGACTGAGGCTGCAGACCACTTTCACTAGCTGTAAATTAATTCCTAGTGTGCTGCAAGATTTTGCTGCAGTAAGAGAATTGCATCTGCTTCCTCAAGGCAGATTCCTTTACTATACAGATCCCCAAAGACTTTGTCTTTTGCTCATTCCACTCAGACCAACTGTTTCAAGGCCAAGAGGTTCAATTTTGTTGCTTTCAAAGCTTGTCTGTGGTGTTCTTTAGTCAGCTCAAAAAGATTGCTACAGAAATTGGAGATTGCTACAGAAATTGGAGAGATATGGATTTGATGGGTGGACTGTTCGGTGGATAAGGAACTGGTTGGATGGTCGCATCCAGATGGTAGTGGTCAGCGGCTCGATGTCCAAATGGAGGTCAGTGACAAGTGGTGTTCCTCAGGGGTCCATACTGGGAACAGTGCTGTTTAATGTTTTCATCAATGACATAGACAGCGAGATCGAGTGCACCCTCAGCAAGTTTGCAGATGACACCAAGCTGAGTCGTGCAGTTGACACGCCTGAGGGACGGGATGTCATCCAAAGGGACCTGGACAGGCTGGAGAGGTGGGCCTGTGCGAACCTCATGAGGTTCAACAAGGCCAAGTGCAAGGTCCTGCACCTGGGTTGGGGCAACCCCCAGTATCAAGACAGGCTGGGAGATGAGGGGATTGAGAGCAGCCCTGTGGAGAAGGACTTGGGGGTACTGGTGGATGAAAAGCTGGACATGAGCCAACAATGTGCGCCTGCAGCCCAGAAGGCCAACCGTATCCTGGGCTGCATCAAAAGAAGCGTGGCCAGCAGGTCGAGGGAGGTGATTCTGCCCCTCTACTCGGCTCTGGTGAGACCCCACCTGGAGTACTGCGTCCAGCTCTGGAGCCCTCAGCACAAGAAGGACATGGAGCTGTTGGAGCGGGTCCAGAAGAGGGCCACAAAAATGATCCGAGGGCTGGAGCACCTCTCCTACGAGCAGGCTGAGAGAGTTGGGGTTGTTCAGCCCGGAGAAGAGAAGGCTGCAGGGAGACCTTATTGCGGCCTTTCAGTACTTAAAGGGGGCCTATAGGAAAGATGGGAACAGTCTTTTTAGTAAGGCCTGTTGTGACAGGACAAGGGGTAATGGTTTTAAACTAAAGGAGGGTAGATTTAGGCTAGATATAAGGAAGAAACTGTTTACAATGAGGGTGATTAAGCAGTGGAACAGGTTGCCCAGAGAGGTAGTGGAGGCCCCATCCCTAGAAACCTTTAAGGTCAGGTTGGACGGGGCTCTGAGCAACCTGATCTAGTTGATGATGTCCCTGCTCACTGCAGGGGGGTTGGACTAGATGACCTCTAAAGGTCCCTTCCAACCCAAAGCATTCTATGATTCGATGATTCTAAATATATTTCTTACTCTTCTCTCTCCAGTGTGTGGTAAGTCACTGATTTCTAGCATTACTGGCCCTCCCAGGAACTATTAGTCTTGAATGTTAGTGTAGAATTTTAGAGTAAAACTCTGCAACTGTTAGAAATTCAGGGTTTTCTGCCCTTGACATCAGAAGCATAGCAGTAACCCGCTTTTTAGTTGTTCTGGCTCTTGTAAATCTAGACTAATCTGGTTTCTTAGGAGTAAGCAATGAAAGGTTTGGAGAGACATGAGCATGTTCTAAGCTTCTGATACAAGAGTCATAAAATTTGGATTCTTGTTCTCAGCTCTGTGTGTAACTAGCCCTCCAGGCTTCAATTCCTTCACTAATACCTGGAGATAATACAAGCATAGTAGAGTGTAATTTCATGAATGTAGTAAACTGCTTTGAGAACCCCACATCAAAAGTCATAGACAGGAAGGGCAATATTATTATTCTGTTCTATGCAGAGGCCAATAGAAAGTAAATTTAATGCTTCTGGCAAAGAAACTTCTTGTAACCAGACCTATCAGAAGGCTGCTGTAGAAGGTGCAGGGAATGGAGTGAAATGAATGACAGTATATTATTAATACACTGAAGGCTCTTTTTCTAACCAGTTAATTTAATCTTGTGAGGTCTGTGAGATACACTGGCAGGAAGCTTTTTCTGTGCTTTTATTACCACTTTCATAAGGCCACAAGGCAAGTTTGTATTATATTGTTGTATCGTTGAGACTCCCAGTCTTGCTTCTTTTTTCATCTATTTTTGTCTCTGTTTAACTTGATGTGACTGGGAAGTTCAAAAAGATGCAGTAGGGCAAAACCTTGAAACCTCCTTTTCCTTTCTTCCTCCTATACCCTTATCTCTCTTTGTATGTAAATTTTGTGTTGGTGAGTCTTACTGAATTGGCAGTCTTTGAGAGAGTGCCTTGATTCTCAGAGTAGGTATAATACAGATTAATAGCATCTTCCCATCACTCATTCATCAATACTGTCGACCCTGGCCTGGAAGGAAACATCCCTGTGGTCCTGGGGAGAAAATTCCAGTGAAGAATCCTGTTAGCACTCCTGGTGATGGCAGATCTTATGTCAAGGACTCTTGTCTGTTAAGATATAGACCAAGTCAATCCATTATATCTCTGCCAACCCTCTTATTTGGGCTGCTGCTTGAATTCTGCCTGAGGTGCGTGGCTAAATGAATGTGCAGACTAGCTACATGTTGATTTTGTTTTGTTAATTAACAATGACTGCAAAGTATTTGCAGTCAGCAACAAGCAGTTTGGGATATAATTTGACTTTGATCCCCTTTGATGAGTATTACCATACCAAAATACAAAGATGGATACAACCAGACTTGTCTGGAAATAAGCATGAAGCAAAGGAGAGGAGAGTTGATGTTACTAGAGACTTGTTCAGCCTATGGACTCTCTGCAGTTCATGACACTGAAGTAGCAATAAGAAACAGTATGAGTTCAGAGGCAGCAACAAGGTTAGTTTGAAGTCTAGAAAAACTAGGCCAGAATTTCTTTAACTTCGCAGGGTTCAAGAGAAAAATCCTGCTGAATCATTTCAAAATCAAATTTACTCCAAAGCAATTGGCTTTCCAAGTTCTTACTCTTTGATCTACCTGTAATCAATATGCCTTACACAGATATGTCCTTTATTGTAATTTTTTTACTTGGACCAGTGTTGGCTGTCCTCTCTGCCTTCTACCTTATGGCCACCATTTGTTTGTACTGAAAAAACCCAATAGATTTTAACTATTCAGACCTGTTAATAGATTTCATCAGCTTACATGCAGAGTCAGTGGTTGTATGTCTAAGGTGTTTTTTCAGTACCTTCGACCCCTGTCTTTTGCTCTAGTTTTCGAAAAAACAGGGAAATGCTTAATCATACTTTCTGCCCACCCACTCCCTTTTTCTCTGTGGTCAGGATTTATTTTCATACCAAACCCTTTCCTTCCGGGCTGCCAGCGTCACTGGGTGAAACAGTGTCTCAAGCTATACCCCCAGAAACCCAATGTCTGCAACCTGGACCTGCACATGGCTCCTGAGAAGACCGTGGACCTGTGGGGACAGAGCAAGGAGCGGCTGAGGTAGGTCCACAATAAGCTTTCGTGGTCAAAACTAATGGAGCCAGAAGGTCTCAGCCCTGAGAAGGTCTAAGAAAAATGAGCAGGGAAGGGAAGCTGAATACATGCTGGCAGTATACAGATGGTGTCAGAAATGCCAAGTTAAAGATGCATTTTTCATGGCTTGATGTCCATCCTTGTTAATTCTCTGCTTTCACATTCACAATGGGATTTTCTAGTAGCAAATTATTCCAAAGCCATCAATCAATGTAAAACAGTGACCCTGGCTGGTATTGTGGTGCTTGGAAGCTTGCTAAGCTCAGCTACAAGTGGAACCATGAGGTCCCTCTAGGCCTCAGGTTTCCTGAGGCAAAAGGGATCCTTTCCAAACACCCCACTCATGCTAGCTCTTCTTCCCAGTCAGCTGTTGGACCTAGTATGCTGTAATTGAAAGGCTGTTATCTGCACTTCTTTGAATTTCTCAAGTCAGCTAGTTTCTGTGGTTTTATTTTCCAAAGTATTTCTTTGGTTTGGTTTGGGTTTTTGGTTTGGGTTTGGTTTTTTTTTCCCCATTCAATCTGAGATGGTGATTAGATGTTCCATTTTAATGGCAATCCTGTTTACTCTGAAAGGCTCCCACAGGTTCAGAGTTCTGTGGCTGATGCAGCTGCCTTTCCTCTACCTGATTTGGAAGTTAATGGAGAATTTGTCCAAGTTTTGAAGTCAAGTAGAAGGTTTTAAAGTCCAAGTTTTAAAGACCTTTTTTTTTTTTAATTAGAGTCACCTGTAAAAATACATACAAGATAGATGCTGTTTACAGCACACAATCTGTTACTTATTTGGGTATTTATCATTACCTTGTTGATTTCATTGCTCATTTTTCATAACAATTGTTTCATGTGATGGAGTGACCAGAGTTCCCTATAACTCTCATCTTCCACCTCAGTCTCTTAGTAAAATTGACATGCTGAGATTTTTCTTGAAAAATACTCTTGCCATTCCATATCTTGTAGATGTTAAAAGCAAGATTTAGACTTTAAATATTTGCACCTAGGAGAGAAGTTATGCCCCGACTTGTGTTTTCCAGGCTCAGTCAGAATTAGTTACAGAAATTCAGACGCCTTTTTTGTGTTCCATCATGGATGAAAAATTGTTCTTTGAAAGTATTGTGCATTGTGCCTTACAGCTGAAAAAAGTGGGGAACTGTTCCAGCTTGACAGGCCTTTCCCAGCAGCACCTCCTGTGCTCATGGAGAATGATCAGAACAGAGGTTAATTCATAGCTGAATCCAGTTCAGTTGAAAACAGTGTTTGGAAGAGTGATGGCTGGCAGAAACACTGGCAGTTTTATTAAGCGCTTGCCTGAGTCTTCAAGTGAGCAAACTGCTGTATTTGTGCTTTTGCCTAGGGCACAGCGGATCAAACTAGCCAACTTGTCTAGTATCTGGAGTGAGAGCCTTTCAGGGAGGGGAGAAACAAAGTGCTTAACTAAAAAGAGGTCTACTTCCAGGATTGGACACAACTTTAATGCTTTTTAAAGCCATCAGAATTTGCATAAATGTGCTTGGGTCATGGCTTATCTGTTCTTTTCAGGATGCAGGAACCACAAGGCAGGGAGAGTCCATACAGTTCCTAGAAATGTATGCTATGCTCTCTTCAGAAAGTGGAGTTTGGGTATTTTCTTTAGTGCTGGGGACAATTAAAAGCATAAAAAGGGGTAGAGCATCTGTACAAGGGATATGTATATCCTTGTGTATAAGGAAAAGGCTGGGGGGATTTTATAGATGCAATGATTTACCAGTGAAAAAGGGAGCTTCAGACCAAAGTGCCCCCGCTGTTCAGTCTTATTCTTTTTCTAACATAGTTATACCAGAATTCCTCTGTGCTTTCTTGTAGGAGTACCTCCTGCTACAGCTCTAGGAACTCAGTGTTTCCAGATACATAACACTCAGACTTCCTCAGACTTTCCTCTCCTCAGCAATCACATGTGAAATCACATGCAAAATACTAGGTTCTGGGAATAAGGATCTTACCAAGCATATTAGGGTTCCTGCTGTTGTGCAAACACTCTAGCACTATAGTGAAAGAAGGGCACTTTCAAAAGGCATGTGCTAAAAATGTTTAATTATGAACATTAAGTTTGTCTATTGAAAGATGTAGAGGAACGAGTTGTGGGCTCTCCCTTTTCTAAATGCTGTGTTACCTTCTTGTAGGCTCCATAAGTTGTTCCAAGCAGCATGCATTTGACAGTTACTGTGTTGCTGCATTATGGTAATTGCAGTTGCTATTACCCTATGACCAAGATGGAAACTGAAAGATGACTTTCTTTCAATAATCAGTGAGCTATGAAAAATTACTAAAAGTCAAGAAGCTGGCCTTTTACTCCTGTTCCCTGGTTTAGCTGAGGAGCTATCAGTACGGTATAAGTGAAGGGCAGAAACAAGCTGTGTATCCAGGTAGAAATGCACATTAAATGCAGATGCTTGGCTGAGACTTGACCATGGCAGCACAAATATGAATCGTGTTTTGTAAAAGAGAGCATGTCTTATTGAACTAATGAAGCTATAAATGAGAGCCAGCCATCTGGTGCTACTGCTTATCGTGATGTTCTGAGTACATTTTACCATAACACATGATTTATCTTGAGAAAAGAAGCTGAAATTGCTGGAATAAGTGGACTAGAAGATAGATGTGTACCTTCCTTTTGTGTATTTGTCACTAGCATGTTTCTGATTTACTATAGTAATACTCTTTGTAACTTTTTAAGGACTTTTCCATAGGTCATAGTAAAAGCCCATCCCTGAGGTCTCTTCCTGCCTTTGCCACCTTCAAGTAAGAATGGTAAATTGGCATGTGGCTTCAGACCACTGAGTCCCTCTGCATTAGGGTTGTCACTTGAGAAGAACAGTTTTTTGTCCTGCATAGCAGTCTGGATAGGAGACACCCTCCAATCTAGACTTCTTGACATTACAAGAAGTGTATGGTCATAGCTAGAGCAGTCTTGCTTCTTACTGAACACTGAGTCAGTCCATCCTAAGGACTTCTTGTGAAAGTACCAAGTAGTAGAACTAACGGTCCTTTGCAGTATTATGCAGCTTGATACGCTTCATTGTCAGGTGAAGCATTTTCCTTTGTCATTTTCCATTGAGTGCTTAGAATATTTTTTCCTTGTGTTTGCAGCTTTTAGATCTTCAGATTCTGTTCTTTCACTTTCAGGTTCTCAAATAGTACATGACTTCTAAATCTGCACCAGTTCATTGTGTTGTGTCCATCTGATAACCCATTGTTACCACGTTGAAAATACAAGCTTTCAAACTGACAGCAGTTGGCAGTAGGCCCTATAGTTTGCACAAATTGCATGAACTGAATTTTTAAGGTCTTTGGAGGAAAAAAAATAATGGCACTGAAAAATAGAAGTTTAGCATTGATGGTTTTAATAGGCTGTCATATGGATGAGTGGATCTCATTACTGTATGTTGCACTACCAGAAAACCCCTCAGAAATTAACACATATCCTATTTCTTTCCATTTTGTCTTTGCAGAAGGAAAGGCTCCAGTAAACGGGAGCCCAGAAGCTTATTGGAGAAGCTACGCTGGGTGACCCTTGGTTACCATTATAATTGGGATACTAAGGTATTGAAATTAAACTCTCAATTTTTCTTAGCCGTAAGCTCTAGAATGGCAGACGGAGGAACGTATCATGGAATAAAATGCTTATGATCCTACAAGACAGTCTTGAGGAAAGGCTGTAACAAACCATGCTTGTAAGAACGTTTTAATCTGGTTTAGTTTACTGTGAAGGATTTAACAGCAAAAGTCCATTGCTGTGTCCTTTCCTTTGAAAGGTAACGTGGTAGCATATACTCAGCTCTAGACCTGTGACTCTATTTCAGGGTAAGTGAGCATTTTTACCCTACCAAAAGGGATGGTCACAAAAGCATTGTTAACTGCTTAAGGTGAGAATGACCTTGAGTGCTTGAAGACAGCTACTTCTGAGACACTACTCCTCTTTGGAGGGGTGAGCGAGAGCAGGAAGAGACTGCTGCTGATGTGGCTTTGAACTTAAGAGTCTGAACCAGTGTAGTACAGTCTCATCAACTAACAGCTATTTTGGGGCTCCTGACCAAAATAAACTTTTTCATAAGACTGAGTCAGATGGAGGCTGAGAGCAGATGGCAGAGTGAATATGCAGTCTTATCAGTATATTGCAGATACTTAACCAAATATTTACCAGGTCAGCCTATTATTGGGTGGCCTTAATAAAAACTTGGTTATTCCCTTCCAGTCCTCTCAGAATCACTGATGGGAGAGAGAAGTAGTAGGTTTGCAACTGATTCCTGTTTGTCTTATTCTTCAAAGAAGGAACAAAGATGCTTATTTCAGAGCTCTGATGGGATACAGAACTGTCTTTCCATTGGCAGCTTTAGGTAGTGGCCACGTAGATCCTCAGGATGTTAGTACTAACCTTAGGTATTAATCTTACTGACTTCAAGTTTGTCATCCAGATATAATGATTAACTCCACGATTAATTGAATTTCTGGCAGTCTCAGCATAGGCCCAGAATTAAATGATCAGAGGTAAACTTGCTGTGGTTCTGCCTACCTTGTAGTCATTTTCCAGGCAAATATGATGTCCTTCTCCATGACTATCAGCCAAACTTTGAGTTCTCATTCAATGCTTGTTTTCAGTTGCATTTGCTGCTCTGATGTTCTAGGTGTGGTTTGTTTTTTTTTTCTTCCGCTCTCCTTCCTCCAGAAGTACTCAGCAAATCACCACACTCCTTTCCCCCCAGACCTTGCATTCCTCTCAGAACAAGTGGCCGCAGCCTGCGGGTTCCGGGGTTTCCAAGCCCAAGCAGGGATCTTGAACTACTATCATTTTGACTCTTCACTGGGAATTCATGCAGATGAGTCTGAACTAGACCATTCTTGGCCCCTTTTATCATTCAGGTGAGTCAAGGGAAGCACTCAAGTGTTGTAGAAGGATTGGTGGCTTTTTTCCTATGGTTGCATATGGTTATAGGAAGTCGGTATGATGTAGTTTGCTAATTGGGTATATAATCTTCACTCTCTGAAGGTTTGAATAGTAGGAAGCTGTAGCTCAAGGGTATAGGTTTTTCTTTGAAGACTGCTTGAATAGCATGGATGTGGTGCCTGGAGTGGAAGAGCTCTTTGCACAGAGCATAGTTCTGTTCTAAAGCAGCAGAGTGGCAATTGAGTACTAGCAGGCAAGGATGAAATACCTCAGCAGAGCTTCAAACCTGGCAGGGCAACTGCTCACACTATGCCTACCTTGAACCAGGCCTCTCAGTGTGTTTTCCAGGTTCTCATTGTAAAGTTGTTACTAGGAGTCCATCTGGTTTTCTTGTTTGGGTTTTGTTTTTTTTATGAAGGGATTTAGCTGCTAATACTGTCTTACTGTACATGTAATTGTTCTCTACCTGAATTTGTTTTCTCTCTCTATCCTCATATCATCTCTAGTTTTGGGCAATCCTCGATATTTTTGCTTGGGGGCCTGAAGCGGGAGGAGGCCCCAACAGCAATGTTCATGCACAGTGGAGATATCATGGTGATGTCTGGCTTCAGCCGTCTGCTGTACCATGCTGTCCCCCGGGTCCTCCCCAACCCTGAAGGGACAGCTTTGCCTTCGTGCCTGGACCAAGCACTTTCTTCAGACCTTCCTGTTGGCTCAGTCATTGAGCATAGCTCTGATGAGGATTGGCAGATCTGTGCCAAGTACTTGCAGTCTTCCCGCATTAATATGACTATTCGGCAGGTATTGGCTGAGGGTCAGAAATTTCCAGAGGAATCTGGGATGAATGGAGAGGGCCAGGCACCCTCTGAAGACAGTCACCATCAGGAGAACAGCAGAGCCAAGAGACATAAACCAAATACAGACAGCTGAGACCAGGAGATCATGCTGACATGGACTGGACAGGCAACCTCCATATGGAATTGGGAACTAATGTAATCATACTAGAAGTCACTTGTCTGTATTGGGCTTAATAAACTTCTGCAGAATAACTGTAGTCCTTCTTGCTGTAATAAATGGGTTGGGGGAGAAAAAGAATTTAAAAGGAAAAGAAGGATAAGTTCAGGACTGGGACTCAGGAGATGAACTCTGTTGCCGTTCTGTTGCAGATGTTTACTGTACTTGGTTCCCTTTAAAATACCTGTATGTCAGAGAATTTTAAGCTTGGTTCAGTGATGCTCATAAAGTATTTTGAAATCATTGGGCAGAAAGTGCTAGCAAAAGATACATAACTGCTATGTGTTAAAGAATCCTACCGGGGTTGTAAAGCTCAGCTGAAGTGCAGTAGCAAATATGAATGAGAATAGGCTGCTATGGGTGTGAGACCTAACTGCAGCATTTCCAAGAGAATTACCTCTACAGCAAAAATTGGTTCAGTGATCGTAAACTAGCAGCCCCCTCGAGCAACACCTGCTGTAAGCTTGCTGTAGTCCTGTGCTCTCCTTTTGCCTGCTTGCACCCCCTCAGCTGCAGCAGAAGCTGCTCTTCTGAGTGGAACTGGACTTTTTTTGCATACCTCAGATTTTAGAGAGAAACAACTGGGGGCAAGATCTACTTAGAATTAGCTCTCAGCTGGGTCTCCTCCCAACAGTAAGTACATGGATGAGCCCTACATCCCCATTCTTTTAAAACTGCCCCCTCTTAAGTGCCTGCATATTATGGTCCTCCAGTCCCAAGCTAGCACCTTTAAGGAACAGAATGACTTGCAAGTAGAAGCAATGAAGTTGTAAATTAAGTACCTAAAAAATTAATCAGTGACTATCTCTGTCACCCAAAGATAAATATATTGAAACAAAGAACAGCACTAGCTTTTGTGCCAGTTCTCTTTAAGACTCAGACCTTCCTATCTGCTTTTTAATGCAATTTTAATTGTTGGAGTGGAATGCACTATCCCTGGGGTATTTTGTTGCACTTTCCCCATGAATAAACTTACTTGGTTTTTAAATTAAAGATCTCTATCAATTTTGGGCTGGCTCTTTTCTCCTTTTCTTTTTCTTCCTGTTAGTTATTTCAGTGTATTGTTAATGCTGCCCCATCCCTTGTGCTGTTCCCTCCAGCCTTCTTTTGGATTGACTGCCTCTGCCATCTGCCAGCTCTGGTGGAGGAGCCCTGCATCTGTCTGCAGGGCTGCTTTGCTTACGGGCAGTTCAGGGTTTGGTGGGCAGTTTCAGAGAGGTGTTGCCTGCAGTATCAAAGTCCAATTTAATGTGTATGTGGCAGCTTTTCCTCATGGGGAAAGTGTGTCTGGTCTGCTTATTTCATAGCAGGTGAATGTGTGTATGTGTGCAATTAATTCCTTATACAATACTGCAAAGAGCTCCAGTAATTTAATGTCTAAAATAATCAGATGTGGGTTTTAGTATCTTATTCTATGCCAGAAATGTGTCCTTTCTGTATCCTAGGCCTGGTGTATTTACAGCTGAGCCCTGGGAGAGTGAATACTATTATGCAAAGAGGTTACAGCATGACCAGAAAGGAAAGTTGACTAAGTCTCAGAAAACAGCAAAGCTTCCTTAATGACACCTGAAGGTGGGGAAGGGGAGAGGAATGTTTGTTTTCCTGACAGTGAGAAGGCAGCCTGTCCTTCACTCCTGACAGGGAAGCAAAAATCTGCCAACTTACTGAGCACTGAAGACAGGACAAGACAGAGTCATGGAACTAGATGGTCAAGAACTGGAGCTGGTTTCTTCATGTTGCAGGCTGAGGGTTTAAGTCCATGGTTCTCATTTCTTATGTCTTCAGTTCCCTACAATTATATAACAAATGGCAAGCAATCATTTATTCCAGGAGTTGACTGTTCCTGTGATTCAAGGACAAGAAACCATACTGTCTATCCTCTGCAGTTTGAAATTGTAGTAAACGCTGCAAACTACTGATAGCAATTGGTCATGGGAAGTATCCAGTCCATTGAAGCCTTATGTTTGGATGTGACTGAGTTGAGAATTTGCTGAGTTACTGACTTGCAGCCAAGCTTGTTATGTAATGCCACTGTGAGTGAGAGACAGCCCTGATATAATTCTGTATTGGATACCCAGAAAATGAAAAGTCCATGTCCCAGAAATGGGCACATGGGAAATGACCCCCGGGGCAGGGGGGGAGTCATCCATGTACAAAGAGAAAGAGCTATAAAGAGGGAGAATTTCCTGAACTGCCGCCCTAGCAGGAGCATGGGTTCTGTGACCACAGAAGAGTGGAGTACAAATGAGCAAACCACAGGACCTCTGTGGGCTCTGCAAACTCTGCTTCCAGAACATGATTTCGAAGAGGCGGCAGCAGCCCTGCGAAGAAGGTAGGGAATAGGGCTGCATCCAGTGATACGCTCTGCTAATTTTCCTTCTAGGACAGAATGATTGGGAACCATTGACCTGTTCTACACAGCTCTGAGGCTGTGACATTGCACCTCATTTGTTTAGGTTTGCGATGACACAACAGGATTGTTCATAGCACTGATCAAATTTTTGTATCTATAGGTACCACAAATATTTGCTTGTGTCCATACAGATGCATGCTGAGATAATCTCTGTAGCTTTTAATTCCTCTAAAGGAGAAATACTGCCCAGCAGCCACAAGCACAAAATTGCATCAGTGGCATAGGCAGCAGTCTTCTAGGTTGTCCTGCTGTGCACAGCTGAGGGGAGGGAAAGAAGAGGTCATCTGGACCAATTCTGCAACAAAATGAATGTAATGAGTTGATTACAGGAAGATAATCATGTGTTTAATTCAAGGCCACCTGGAAATGAAGCATGTTGTTTACCACATGTACTCTGTTCATTATGTGATCTATAGATAAAGCTAACTGTCCAACAGAGTTTAAACAATTACTGATTTTTTTATAACCAAGACTAAAGGGAAAATAAAATCTCCAGTTAAATCAGAATCAAAGCACAGTGGGATGGATACTGGAAACAGAAGAGGAAAGTGCCTGTATAAACTTAAAATTTTCAGTCCTCGAGAGTACTGTGCTAGAGAAGTTCAGTGTTACAAACCAGACTGCTGGCTAGTGCCCAAGACAGATTTACTGCATGCCCTCTGCACGCCAGCCAGGCAGTAACTTACGGGCAAGGCAGTCCCTAGAGCTGTGCTGCTGCCGGAATAATTCTGATCTTAGGTATTTTTCCTTTCTTTGAGAGCTTGTTGACATTTTCCCTCACTGTTCCACATCCGATATTTCTACAGATAGCAGTAACGTGCACCTAAGCGCCTCTATTTATGCTACGTGCTCTGCTGAGCTAGTAGGTAGGGAGAAGCTAGAAGGTAGGGAACACCCAGATAGCAGCACGGTATCTCACTGCCATGGCTACAGCTCCAGGCTGAAGCCGGCTTGCATCTAATGGAGTGCAGACAAGAGCTTGGATCTGTCTTCATCTATTCATGTAAGTCATTCTCATTCTCTGCATCACACGTGAAGCAGGATAGATTTAATGCGGAAAAGAGACTTGTTGGTGACAAGATTGTCTTCCACTTAATTGGGATGCAAAATTAATTGGGCTATAATCCAGTGTGCTCTAAGCATACTTTAGTTCTGACAAAATCATAAAACTTGCCTAGGTCTGACACATTACCTCAAAAGTTAACAGAAGTACATGGACTGCAGAAATTAATGATCCAGAAAAATAAGTTGCTGGAGGCCTCCAAAGACCTATACGTAAAAGGCCTTTTTTTGGATAATCTCTATGCAAGAAGAGACTTGGAGAGAAAACCAGTGACAGTCGTCCATAGTCTGCTGATGCTTCTGTAAATCCTAATAACCAAAGCTGGTTGAAAACAATACGTAGCATAACGCTATAGATCTGGTACAAGAGGCACAAGATGTGGCTCACAGAAGTTTAGCACAGTACAAAATAAGTTCCACTATTTGTATTCAGCAAATGATAATAAATTCAGAAAATAAGAATAAAACCATTTTTCTATACAAATAATTGAACACTGACTAAGAATATGTTCACATATGCTTTGGGAAAGTTGAGGTGAGATAAATGTTGCCACTGTGCAAGTTACAGCTTAGCTCATACAAGCTGTTTCCTTGCATCATCTTCTGATATCTGTAGTCAAAGGACCACAGAACTGGTGGTTGAAGGGACCTCTGGAGGTGTCTAGTCCAACCTCCCCCTGGGAATAGTGCTGTTGCCAACAAGCTACCCACGTGAGACTTGGAAACCTTCCATGATGGAGACTCTACCATTTCGTTCAGTAACCTGTGCCAGTGCTGCCCGACTCACCTTATGAAGAAATTTCGCCTTATGTCCTGCCTGAGTTTCCCAAAACACAACTTGTAACCATTCCCTCTGCCTTTTTCTTACCATCCGTTACTACCAAGGGTTTGGTTCCACTGTCTTTGTAACTGTCCTTCAAATAACTGAAGTCTACAGTTAGACCCGCCCCCCCTCCCCGTCTCCTCTGTGCCACATGAAAGGACCCCAGGACCCACAACATTTCCCCATAGATCATGTGCCCTGGGCCCCTGACTTTCCTCACTAGCCCTCTTCAGCACCTTTTCCTATTTCAGGTGGTACACCGCTCTCTCTGCTAGTGCTGGTTTCTGTTACAAACAGGATGCCAACAACAAATGGACTACTGAATCCTAGTTCCTAAACCCACTAGATCCACCAGATCCACTTAAATCCACTGGATCTTAGGTTGTGGGTTTTTTTTTTTACAGCATTTCCTAAATTAAATAATTTTTTCCTCCCATCTACAGCACAATAAAAGAAAAGCAGTAGTTTTGTGAGGTGCAGAATGAATGTACCGTGGTTCCCTATGGATTTATGTTCCTGAAAAACTCCGAGCTCTCACTGAAGCTTTTCTTCCAGCTGAGCATTTGTAAGTGATCTGTCCCATGGGCTCTCTCCAGTGTTTAATACATGCACGGTGCACCCTTTTCCTGAATCAGGGTATTTATAGGGTCCCTTTCCTCTGACTGACTACCTACTAAAACTGCAGGAACTTAATTAGCTGTGAAATGTATGCCATCTATCAAATCGAATTGAAATAGACCAACAGGTTGCAAAGTTACCGGGCAGGAATGTGAGGACACACAGAGTTTAACACATGCACAAACCGTGAGAACACAAGCCTTATTCCCTTAAGAAGCCAGGCTCAAAAGCCTACTATCATGCTCTTAATATAGACTTGTCTGAGCTTTTATAGCAGGTCCTGCTCTGAGGGGTTTTGCTCTTGAGGTCCTGGTCAAGAGAGGAACAACCTGAAATGTCAGAGTAACTTTAGCCCAGTGAGCATCATCCCCATCCGGTTCCTGCTATTTTAAGTGTATGGTCCCCCTTAGGAGGAGCTGACTACGCACAGAGACTCTGAACAGGTTGATCAGCTAAATGCTTATCTCTCCAAGACGGTAAGTAAGTGTCTGGAGTACAGCAGCGAGCCAGATCTGATTTTTATTCACAGCTGGGGCTTGTATTCAGATAGGCATCACGGAAGGCATCTACCACTTCCACTACACCGGGGAAGAAGGAGGGAGGGGATAAAGTCTGGAAAAGCCTGCAGTAGCTTTCCCTCTCTGCAGACTAGATGAGATGTTTATTCCTCTGGACAGTGAAAGTTTTACCCTTGTGGAGGCACTTCCCATCTCGTTTTTCCCAAGTCAGTAGGGACTATTCTGTCTCTGACCTTTTCCTATGGTGCTGTTGAACATCCTCTTCCACTAAATCCTCATGTGTAGTGCAATCTCCCCCGAGCTTCTCTGTGTAGCCTTTCCCTTTTTGTGTCTGTAATCACACATCTTAGCACTGAGGTTGTGCCCTCCTTCACCATCACTCAATGCTTATTTCCTTAACTCAAGTGTTCTGTGCTGCTGTCTGGGCAGAAGGAGGCCACTTACCCACAATACAGCTTTTCTAATCTGTTTCATGATCTCAAAGCTCTCCCAAAAGGTAGGTCAGGACCATTACCCCCTCGACAGTCAGGAGCAAGCCCAATTTATACCAAAATGTGGGGAAACTGAAATAGAAGTAAGGTGAGGTGGCACTCAGATTTATGTGTAGACATGTATTCGTGGCACTTAGGGACATGGTTTAGTGGTGGACTTGGCAGTGCTGGGTTTATGGTTGGACTCAATGATCTTAAAGGTCTTTTCCAACCTAAATGATTCTATGATTCTATGAGGTACAACGAAACATTCTCCAAATGTTCTTGTTGAAATTATGTATAGAGAGTGTAAAGTGAGTCAGCCTAGAAGACATACTGCCTCTTTCTTCTCTGATGTTGGGAAGTCAGCACTTTACATTAGCTTTTAGCTTCCTTCTAGGTGAATTGAAAACTCATTCTGTATTTACTGAGGAAGGCCAGAAGAATCAATAAAGGCCTTGGCTTTCTAGAGGTGATCATCTCACCAATCATTTCTGTCTCTGTTCTGTGCTACGGGCTTAGATAAGGTTTTGTTTTTGTTTTCTTTCTCCTTAATGGATAGGTTTCTTAATTAGGATGGGGGAAAAATGACTGCAATTTTGCTGTGGCAAATTAAAACCAAAATGAGGTAGCAAAGAGCAGGGTCTGGAGGGAAGGGGGGCAATCAGAGACAGCTATTGATTTTGAAATGATGGAGGAGCGAAAGGAGAGCACACAGCCTGGAAAGGAGACTCATCTTTCAAAGCACTGTTCTTGCTTAAAAACAATCAGTCCAGGCAGAGGTGTTGGTTGTTGCTGAAGCTTCGGAGTTAGCTTTGTTTTCAGACAGAATTTAAATTTTGGAAAGACTCGCTGTTTCATAAAGGGATGCCTCCTTAGACAAATCTTGAGATTGTGGAGCTAGGGATCATGGGATGGAGCTGAACAAAAGTAAACCTGAGTGGAGCATCGAGAAATTCTTAGCAGTAGTGGTAACAAAAAAATGTTTGGAAATAGTTTCTTCCAAGGACGAAGAAAAAGTGTCACTGTCCCAGCCGAGGCAGGCAGAGAAAAGGGAACAAACACACACTGAATATGGGACAAGCACCAAGATCTAACACCCTTCCTTCTCACTCCCAGTTGTGGCATGTCCCATCTTTTCTAGAACAGAGAGAATTGATCTGGCGTTGTCTTACCTTGTCCCGGTGGCTGAGGTCAACTTAGGTACAGCTTTCTGCCACTCCAGTCAGCACACTTTCATATAGACTGGCCTTTTCCCCCTTGGCTTTTCAGTCAGCATTCCTCTACGATTAAAGTCAGATGTTAGTCTGACCTTTTGTCAAATATAACCAGCGCCTGGAACGACTGTCAGAGAACAGCACCAGTCTTGTAATGACTGGTTTGAGTTTGCTGGCTTGTTCTCATTGCTATGATGAAACCTGACTTTGCAAAAGTGCTGACTGATTGTCAGGTGTCTATGACAGGGGGTCAGGAAGATTTTAGCTGCAGTACTGCAAGCAATCTGCAGCCATTCTAAACCCAGCTGAGTGCTGCATGCAGATAAGCCCCTTTTTAGCCCAGACAGCTGAAAACATGCCACAGCTCCTTTTAAAGCAAGGGTTTCGTTCCACCATGTAGGAGACGTCTTCGATTCTTCACACTGACATTGCTCTGTCAAATCCTCATCACAATGCTGGTGACAAAGTGGCATCTCTTTTGCTCCCCATAGGACTGGCAGTTTGTAGGAGATAGTGTGTCCTTGTCCACAATCCATTTTTTCCCCTCACTCTTCCTCTTGCCTCCAAGCAGTCCTAGAGCAAGTGCAACAAAAAGCTGTCCTTTCCCTGCCGCCTCCTTCATCTCTGTAGCTCAGATGCTGGCCATGTCACCTGTTCCCTGCCCAAATCCCAACTGTAGGCAACACACATAATTAGCTGGCAGAGAGAACTCTTCATCCCCTCCTAACGCCCAGTCCTCACTTGTCAACAGCAGGAGCACACCTCTCCAACAACTGTTTCTGCAGCTGCTCCTGCCATTGACAGCTGCTGCTGGATGTCAAACGTGAGTGTAGGGATATGATCTCCTCCTAGCCCTTCCTGGCCGAGGGCTGTGATTGTGCTCCAGGAGAGATCTGAGTTTGGCACACTGTTTTGATGCTTCAGCATTTGCCTGGGCTGAAAGTGGAACCAGTCTGCAGACATCTTCTGTCTTGCACAGGGGTCTTGTGCAGCAAGGCAAGTCTTGCATGGTCTTATTACTACCCTTGTCTAATCCACTAGCACTTCTTCCCTTCTCCTAGGACAAAATGATAAGGGAGAAATTAAAGGAAAGAAGGATCCCAGGCGAGCAATCATAAAGATACGAAGATATGGCATGCTCTTTCTGATCCCTGTGGCCTGCTCACCCCTCCCCTGTAGCTGCAAGCATCACTGCACACTGTTCTGGAACAGCAGAGGCTGCTCAATGCTGAAGGCTGCAATCCCTGGCTCCACAGGTCTTTAATACTTCCTTTCCCTGGAATTCACACAAGAAATGCTGTTTTTTCAGGTGACATGGAACCTACTGAGAAACCACGGGTCCCATCTAGAGAGTAAGTGTGCAGGTACTCAGGGTTTGATTCATTGAATATTATTTTCTGCAGCAGAAAAGTGGGAGAGAGAGAAGCATTAGTCACATACTTGCTTAATTGAGATCTAATAGCCAAGGTCAGTGCTCAGCCAAGAATAGATATCAGACGCCTCCCGTGATGTATTTTTGTGATGAGATGTTCATAGCACACAGACTGATCTATTATCGGTTTTCACTATGAAAAATTTAACTATCTCCTGGAATATGCTCAAATCTATTTTGCATAATTTCCTTGCTTTTTCATTTAAAAATATCTTTCCAATGAGACCTCATGGCCGTGCAAATTAGCAAACCTCTGCTGTGTGAAGAGATTGCTTCACCTCCACTGAAGTGCCGCTATTTGTTCTTTTGCCAGCCCTCTGTAAGATGACAATACCTGTTTGTCAGTCTCTAGCATGCTTTTCTGTGCTTTAAACAAAAACCCTTAAAGGGAAAAAGTGAGTACTCATGGGAAAACGGTGCGATGGGCACATCGGTGAGGAGGAGCACCAGACCTTTGCCTCGAGCTGTGTTCTGCATGTCTGCAATGTTCTAGTGCAGCAGAAGTGACATGATGACCTACCCGCTGGTCTACAACACCTCTCTGGTCTCCTGTGGCCCTTCAGCCTACAGGACCAGCATGACCATCTACTTGGTTTGTTCTTTCTAGCTTTTGCATATGGGTCTGTGCAGGATGCATCAGTGTTCCTCCCCAAACCAAGCATTTCCAAACATTTTAGGCCACAAAGCCCTTTCTCCTCCAAGTTTTCCCCACAGACCACAAAGCAACCATCTCCCCAAACCTTTAACTGAGAGCACAGGAGAGATATGATTTATATGGCCTCATAGACCACTGAGCACTAAACCTAGATTGCTGATGAAACAAACAAGGCCTCTGAAGATGAAAGGAGTAAGGTCTCTCAGGAACGTACCTTAGCTCCTGTGGTACCTGAAAGATGCAGCTGTACTTTCTTTGCCAGGGGCTACAGCACAGGACATGATCTGATCCAACTGAGAAAACATACCCCGTGTGGGCACTAACAGCAAGTGTGAATACACTAGGTGCAAGGAGGCTTTATGTTCTGGTACACATCTACCTTCTGTCTATCCTTGGAGTCTTGCAGTACCTATCGCTGGTGAGCTCCAAGCTCCTGGTGGTGCTACGGTTGAAGTTGTTCACAGTGGTGCTCCCTAGAGCACCTCTCTTGCAGCATGGGTGCAAGGTTCTCCAACAGACGGCTCTGTGCACATGCACAGTAGGTGCCTAAGAACTGGGAACTGGCTCAGTCTTCACTGCTTCTGAGGACACTGTGTGGACATACAGTGCAAGAACCATAACGTATCATAGTAATTCAAACCACAGCCCTTCTGTCTTTGCACTGCAGCAGCCACCAGCATAGGAGGTACTCAGACAGTGGCCCCCTTCTGCTGAAAGATGGAGTGTGCAGAAACCACCCCCATATCCCAGTGCCTACCACTCTCCCAGTCTGGAGAGGGGGCAGCATGGCCCTCACCCATTCTCAACAGGGGGAGAGTGAGTATGGGGCTTTTAGAACAACACACAAACATTACTGCCTGGGAGCCTGGCATCTGGCAGGGAGAGTGCGGTTGCCATGGTAATTCTTTGCCTCATTTAACTGCAAAGTAACCTCTTGTGTCTTTACATGCAGCCATTCCCGGCACATCTGCCCTGCGCACAGCACAGGCAGCAAGCTCCCTGTGCATAGCAACCCCCTGCCCGCAGCCCACACACGCACACTACATCCCCTGCTGTGCAACACCCTTGCCCGTATATGATACACAACGTGTACGTGCTGAGCACAATATACATTCCCTCAGCTCTCTCCCACTCATATCACCTATGCCTCTAGATAACCAGCCAGGCTACCGTCCCTGCTCCTACAACTATGGGTCCCTCTGCTGCACAGGCATACGATGCTTTAGAAGCACAAGATCAAGGCATGCTCAGCCAGCTGCCAAAAGATGTACCCGCTGTGTCTCCCCCAGCCTTGCCACACCACCTGCCTGCAGCTCTTGTGCAGTTTATTCTTGGATGCATTTTGTTTTCATGCTGTGGCGTGAACAAGGAATGAATTCAGCTTGCTCTCATTCGTTTTCCTCTGTTTCTGCCTCTGAGGAAAAAATGTCCCTGAGAAGCAGATCTATAAGGAGAAGACTGTGTGCCCCTCTGCAGTGCCAACTCATGTGAAGCTGGTGGTCAGGTCATTTGGTGCTCCTGACTGGACCTTGTTGCTCACATTTCTTGGCAGGTAGCTATAGGAAATCAATCTCAATTCCGTTTCTCCTCAAAGCACCCTGTGGGTCCCTGCAGGAGGGCTCAGTTCCCTGCTGATAGCAGGGAAATGGAAGTCCAGAACAGCAGTGACTGATTTTATAGCATAGCAGGAGCATGGTAGACAGGAGCCATGAGCTGAGTCCCTAACTCCTCTGCTATGCAACAGCCAGGTATCACCCCATATCAAAAGATGAAACTCAGCTCCCACTTACACCACCAGACATAGCCTGGGGACCTCTCCCAAGCTACCACTGTCACATCAGGTTCCCTCAGCTCTTCCAGAAGGTGCTGGTGTGATTAGAGCTTGGGCGGTGTTAGTAGGGTGCACACAGACCTGCCCTCAGCCAGGCCAGATGGCAGGTAGAAACTCCTCAGCCATACCTACGTGACAGCTCCAGCTAACAGGGCCCGCGGGAGCCAGCAGGCATAGACTTGGTGGAGTCTCAAGTTCCCATACTGCATCGTGCAAGTGTCCTTTTCTGCCTTGTGCTGTGGTGAGTTTTCACAAGCACATAGCAAAGGCAGACAGTCAGGGATGGCCCATACCGTGAGAGTGAACAGTCACCTGAGTCTGATGGGGTTGCTAACAACCAAGTCTCATTTGTTACTGCTATATAGCTTGCGTGCTCTATACATGTGGCCTACAAAATGCTCCAAGAAGTGCTTCAGGCAAAACGTCTCCTTTAGAGAGCTGGCAGGGATGCCTGCCCATATCCTTTCGGACCCACCCTCCTCTTTGTAAACCTTTCAAGCTCACCTTGCTGACTTCAGCTTTATTTCTCTTGAGGTCCCCTACCCCTCCTAAAAGCATCTCAACATTACCATCCTCAAGCCTGAATGTCCTAATCTGAAAATGATCCAGCTAATTCAACCAGTGATCTGATGTACATATGTGAGGATACAACTGACATGAGATTTCCCCACCTGGCTGCCCAGCATCTCTGGACAAGGCAGCCCCAGTTCTCCCAGGACTGGTCAGGCTTGCACATCTCATCCTCCCCCACCTCCAGGAAGTGACAGGCACCTGCACATGGCGATTCACCTTCCCATCCCTGCTCTCTCTCTCCCCATTCCCATCATGGCTACCTGCACGCCCGGCTGTGGCTGAGCTCAGGTGCTGCCGGAGGCACAGGCCCTGCTTTTAGCCCTGCACAGGAGGTGGGACCCAGGCAGAGGCCATGCTGCTTGCAGAGCCCACAACCAACCCAGCTGGGGTTGCTCCAGCCCGGAGAAAGACACCTAATGCCTGAGCACACACTTCCCTCTTATGGCCATGCCCGATACAGCAGCCACTCGGGCCCGCAGCGTCTTCACTGGAGATGTGATTTTCCTGTGAATATTGACATTTCCCATAGTTGCCTCTTACACTTGTCGGGCACAGACGTCGCTCCCCTGCACTCGGGGGGCAAGCGCAGAGCCAGCCTTGCCGCCCTGTTTGGCTGATGCTGACCAACACACACGGTGCGAGCAGCGGGAGCGGGAAAGACAACTCGAGCGCTCAGCACACAGCCTGCCTGCGGTGTCACACTGTCTCTCTGATGGAAGCCCAAGTATCCATCCCTGGTCCTGGGGTGGATTTCCCCTATGGTAGGGCACAGCCTCTAACATCTTTCCTTTCCTCAAGTTAAGCATGACTTTTACTTAGATTTTGAAGGGAAAGTTTTTAACTACCTAGTTATAGGTAGTTAAGGATTCTGTTCAATTTCTCCCTCACCCCGTTGCACTGTATGGCAAAGCCTCTCTCTCCTATCCAAATAAAAATATCCTTGTCAAAAGGAGAGGCAGCAGCCTTCTTTTTTCCTGTACTGAGCTTTTTCTCTGGACTGAGCTTCAGGTAGCTGGTTCTTTCTGTGCTCCCATCACCCCCAATACCAGATTCGTAATTCAAGAGCAATTCTCTGCACAGAAGGGGTAGTTTCCCTTACATCTAATCTGTGGCCACCTTCCGCCAGCCACCAAGTCAGTTCCGTTCACTGACTTGAAGGAAAACTAGTCAATTTTCCATGGGATAGTTTTCTGTTGGATCAGTGAGTTGAACTGACTTACTATGCAGGTAGAAAGCTGAGCATTAAAAAAAAGCTCCTTTAGCCACATGTACTGCTTTTGGCTGGGATAGAGTTAATTTTCTTCACAGTAGCTATTACAGGGTTATGTTTTGGATTTGTGCTGAAAACAGTGTTGGTAACACAGGGATGTTTTTGTTATTGCTGAGCAGTGCTTACACAGAGTCGAGGCCTTTTCTGCTTCTTACACCAGCCTGCCAGCAAGTAGGCTGGGGGTGCACAAGAAGTTGTTGTGAGAGGACACAGTTGGGACAGCTGACCCCAACTGACCAAAAGGATATTCCATACCATATGACATCATGCTCAGCATATAAAGCTGGGGGAAGAAGAAGGAAGGGGGGGACATTCGGAGTGATGGCATTTGTTGTCCCAAGTAACCGTTACATGTGATGGAGCCCTGCTTTCCTGGAGATGGCCGAACACCTGCCTGCCGATGGGCAGTAGTGAATGAATTCCTTATTTTGCTTTGCTTGCGTGCGCCGCTTTTGCTTTACTTATTAAACTGTCTTTATCTCAACCCATGAGTTTTCTCACTTTTACTCTTCTGATTCTCTCCCCCATCCCACCAGGGGGGCAGTGAGAGAGCGGCTGTGTGGTTCTTAGTTGCTGGCTGGGGTTAAACCATGACACCGTGTCTTTTGTCAACTTGTCTACCTCCCTTCATCCAGTTTTTCTAAAGAGGGGAGGCAGGAGAATAAGAACCTGCAAAACTCTGCTTGTCACCTGGAAGGGGACAAACTGTTCCTTCCTTCCTTCTCCAAGCTAAGGTTTGGTCACTGCTCAGGTGCCAGAGTACTGTTCTCGCTGTCTCTCTTCTTCTCTACAGTATGCTGTCTTCTCATGTGCCGCCTTTGTAATAGCATCAGTAAGGGATGAAATGAAAACTATCAACAAAGACATATTTTCAAGGGAACACTGTTTTTAGTTCTGTTCTTCACACAGGACCAGGTGAATAAGGAGGAACCTGTCCAGTCTCCTGCAGTACCAGCAACGTTCTCAGAAGCAGCAGCAGCAGTTGTGGTCCTCCTTGAAGTTAGCCATAGCAGCCTGATCGCGCTCTGCCAGGCTCAGTGCCCTTTACCAGAGTTTCTCAGAGTGCTCTGCAGCCGTTGACAAAGTGAGACCACATCTGCTCTGAACCTGTTTGCCAGGGTACTGATGGGAAGAGGGTTTGGGGTCACTTCCATAGTGCCAAAAGTCATAGGCCCAGATCCTCAAAAGTATTTAAGCACCTAAAAAAAAGTAAGGAATTAAAATATCATGGGGGTCTGGGTCCTAATGAGGATGCAGTTATACTGGTATTCAATGTTTTTGCTGATATAGCTGATAGTGCTTGGAAAAGTTCTGCTCAAAAAAGAGCCCTATTCTGCTGACATAAGCTGCCTGCACACAAGGAGGGCTTCACTGGTACAACTCTGCTGCTACAGCGATATCACATGCATTTACATGTAAATTAGGGCTTTGTTTATACCGCACAGATGCAGCCTTTCACTTCATCCTGGATGGGGAGGGGAGAGGGAGGGTAATGGTCTCACTACTCTCATTTTATGGACTAAGAAAGCAAGGCACAAACAAAATGAACTCATTGGCTCAATATCACCCACCATGGGTGGCAGAAAAGGCAGAGACCCTGGTCATAGGTTACAGCCACAGGACCTTCTTCACTGCTAGAGACAGGGAGACAAATGACTGAGTCATTAAATAGGAGCCCCATTATGTCAACTATGCAAGCTCAAATCACCGATGTGTTTGAGATGGAGGGGCTAGTAATGAATGCATTAGGGAGCCCTGAACCTAGGGGACTGAGACCTGCTTAGATGCATGAAGCACTGTCAGAAAGTAACTGAACCTGAGACCTAAAGAAAGATTCTACTACACCGCTTCACCACTCGCCAACCTGAGCAGCAATAGGCATGAGTGACAATGAATGTCCATGGAGGATGGACCTGAAAGCTGAGGCAGTACGTGTGATTAACAACATATCACAGGAACCAAATACAAGATCAGAAGCTACTGAGATTACCTTGCTTCCAACCACTGCTGCCCAAGTAAATATGCACTGAATGCACCTCCATTCTGCCAATACTCCTGTATCTTGACCACAGGCCGTATTTCTGCCAGGCCATATTTCAATTTACAAAAGCCAGCATAAGCCAAGAATGACAAAATAACTGATCCCATCTCAGCCATTCACTCCCAAGCCTGCCTCTCCTGCTCTACTAAACCATGTATCTGACATGGATACAAGGTGAATTGCATGGTAGGACCAAACTCATCATTTTTGCTAGGAAAGTTTTAACCCATATCAGCTTCTCTCAGTGGCAAGTACAAAGGTTCCTGGAGCTACAGGTTTTGTTGGCCCCACAGCGCCAGTAAGTGACATGAGAAGACACATCACCACATAGTTCCACTGTGATGGCATAAAGAAAGATCCAAAACTCAGGCTCCAGAAAAAGCAGGTGTTGTCATGGGTTGGGTGAAACATAGTGAAAGTGGGTGGATGCTACTGCTGGCCTTAAGTTACCTGTAAGATACAGTCTAGCTCCATTGCAGAGAAACAGCAATCTCCATTCCAAAATACTGCCCAAGTCACTGCCCAAAGGAGAGGCGAACATCCAGAAATTTGAACTGGGGGGGGAAGGGAAGGGGCAGCAATGGACAGGGATATGACTTTCTGAGTGCTGTTTTGCGCAGGAGTCTTGGGGACAGGGCACATGAGGAAAAGCAGATAAAGCATAGAGAAGGCGGATCCAAACAAAGCTAGGACAATCTTGGTAGTCAGCCCTGACTGAAACCTAGAGAAAAACAGCTCTTCGGTACTGGCTGAAAGAAGGCTGGAGCTATGAGCAAGGAAATAGTGTCCTGCTGCTTGACTCCCTCACACCATTGGAAACATAACCTTATACGTATTTTGTAACTTTAAAAAAAAAAAAAAGGTAAATACAGTAGTTATCTACTTCTCTCCTAACTGAAGAATTAAACTTTTGGCTAGCTATATGGATCAAAAGGAATAACAACTGCAGGGGGTTAAGCCAGTCTGTCGTTAATCCCCTCTGCCACACTGGATTCCCTCCCATACCCTGTTCTGCTGGCCAATACCCTGATCCTACACGTATCATCCCACCCCCTCTTGCATCTCTGTTTTCTTGTGGGTCATCAGACACGTATTAATAAACATCTTTCAGTTCCTGGTATATCCTCTCAGGCCTCTTCTTGCGTCTGCGATCACAAACCTCCCATCCTGACTCCTTTCCCATTTCACCACAAAAACGTTATGCGAGCCTGGCTGGTTTCTCCAGGTAAACACACTGAACAGCAAACAGTTCGTCACGTTTATAAATTCTGGTCCAAATCAGTGCCCAGAGATAGGTTCAGTCAAGGCTTCGTTGCAAAAAAAGGGGAAAATAGTCTAAAGAGAGTCTTTTTAGCATTGTATAGCTTTAGAGGTTATTTCCAGAATAACATTATTCTTAGAGCCAGTGAAATAGAAGCTGTGGTGAGCCTAGAACTTAGCATTCACAGCAGGAAGTGTTAAGGACAGGGAGGATCTCTCCTGGAGCAGAAACACACTTCTCAGCTTAGCTAAATTTAAACCAACCAACTCCATTGTTTAGAAAGATGTACCTGCCTCCCCTTGCCTCCACCAGAAGGAAGCAAGCTGCTGTGGGCATTCATGGTTTACCTACTTATCAAGCTATGCTGAGGACAAATTATGGTCATTCTTACACCAGGCTAGCCAACATTCCAAGCATCGCTCCCTCTTACGAGCTACGCCAAGGCCTCTCCAGCTTTCCATGAAGTTTAGCTAGGGGCTTGACAAATTCTCCTGGGGTACCCTCATAGCTATCTGCTTTCTTCAAGGGCTATGAGGTCCCCAGAGAGCTTTCCATACTTCTGCTAATTCTCCTATGCTTCAGGCAGGCATTCTGCCATTCAGACCCAAGCTAAAAACCAAGGTTCTCTGCTCCCCTGGAGTAATTTCCCAGCACAGTGCAGGTTGCTGTAACTGTAAAAGAAAAACAGGAAACAATACCCACCTGACAGCACTGCATTGGTCTGCCCAAACTGCAGCCTTTTCGATTACACCTTCAGCACTCATTCTGTGCTTACCTCAGCCTGCACCTGGAGACTGAAGATGAAGAAGAGGAAAGGCACCTGAAGAATGTAGACTGTTCCCTCTCAGAGCAGCCCACCTGCTATTAACAGCCTTGAATGCAATGGTTGAGCCACTGCTTATTCTGTTTCTGCATTGCAAACATAAAAGTCAAAGACTTAGGTTTATTTCTGAGTACAGCCACCTTGAGACCTTCCATCAAGACTCTCTGCGTAGCTGGCATCATTCACATACCCAATTTTGTGTCAGTTATCAACTCTCTCCTTTCTCGAAGGAAATTCTTCCCCTCAGTCACATCTCTGACAAGTTCTGATTATCTCTTATCAGCGCAGAAGGCCCTTGTTCTCTCTGTTTGGGACCTTGGAGTGGAAAATTTTTCTCCTACACCTCTCTGTCCCAGTGGTTACCCAGTTGTTCCTTCCTGAATCTGCTGTCTCCAAACTTCACAACTCTACTCTGTGATCCCCAAACATACAGATGGTTAGAAACAGTACCCATTGACTCATGTCAGTGATGTAAGCTCTCTGTCGATATGAGCCTGCTGTGCAGCAATCCCTGCCCGTCTGACTTGTTACTTACGGTCCGCTCTTCCTTTTGAATCATCAAATTTTTTGATACAGTCCTTTGCTTCATTCAGTTGGCTGAGTAAGGCTGTTTGCTCTGCCAGCTCACAGGAATAGTATCCTTGAGACCTAAAAGGAAACTTAGAACTGGAATTTGCTGTTCTGAGTTTATTGGGCTCCTCTGTTTTGCAACTGCGTAGTCCAGGGGCACAAGGTGCAGCCACCTGTGCACACAGGTGTCTCGTGTGTCACACAGAGCCATATCAGAGCTGCCCGCAGGAGTGACTCCGTGAGCTCTGTGGGATGTGCTTGGAGCTGCCTGTGGCAGCAGCTGTGCCCTGGGATGGCACCCCCGTGCTGGGACTTGTCTCCACGGATATCCTGGACTCCTCCGTCACTGCAGCCCCAGGGTGAGCGTGGCCTTCCCTGCTCCCTGCGCTGTGCCAGAAAGGGCCAGATGCCCCTCAAACACCAGGTTACGCTGGCCCCATGCTGAGGGCAGGGTGGGTCCTGGCAGCACAATGTGGTCCCATGTGCAGGGCAACTGCTGTGAGACTGCCCGGTCCTGCACGAGTTAACAGGTGGCTCCCTTAACGTTTTTTCTTCCCGTGCTTCCTAAACCAAAACTGAAACCATTGCGTTGTAAGGGTTCATGCTAGCCGGGTTTAAGGACAGATGAAGTAACCAGTTTGCAGGTACCTACATGTGGAAGGGGTTCAGGCTCTAACTGAACAGGTAACATGGCAGTGAGATCCAGTGCCTGGCAGGTGAAGCAGCTTATCCTCTCTAGAAGTAAGGCATTAGCAGACAAAACTCCTCCATACACAGGTGGGCAGGGAGTGGAGGGTGCTGCCCCACACATGCCCTGTGAGTGTAGGTTGGTGGACCACCTGCACCCGATGGCACAAACTGGTCAGTAGAATTCAATCCGTTCTGTTTAAAGGGAGAGAAGACAGGAGGAAAATGCGAACAGCCAACTATGGCAACGGGGGAAAAATCCTACAAAAAAAGTTCTACAGCATGTGGTCTCCTAGTACACTTCTGTTGTGGTTTAACCTGGCAGGCAGCTAAACACCACACCGCCATTCGCGCACTCCCTCCCCTTCCCCAGTGGGATGGGGGAGAGAATTGGGAAAAAAAGAAAAAAAAAAAGTAAAATTCGTGGGTTGACATAAAGGCAGTTTAATAAGACAGAAAAGGAAGGGATTAATAATGATGATAAAAGAATACACAAAATAAGTGATGCACAATGCAATTGCTCACCATCTGCCGACCCATGCCCAGCCAGTTCCCAAGCAGCGGTTCCCACCCCTGGCCAATTCCCCCCTGTTTATATACTGAGCATGATGTCATATGGTATGGAATATCCCTTTGGCCAGTTCGGGTCAGCTGTCCTGGCTGTGCCCCCTCCCAGCTTCTCACTGGCAGGGCATGAGAAGCTGAAAAGTCCTTGACTTAGTGTAAGCACTACTTGGCAACAACTAAAACATCAGTGTGTTATCAACATTATTCTCATCCTAAATCCAAAACACAGCACTATACCAGCCACTAGGAAACAAAAATTAACTCTATCCCAGCCGAAACCAGGACAACTTCTCTCTCACTTGCTCACTTGTTTTCTTTTTTCATTATAATATTTGTTCATTTCCTCATAGTTCACTTCAACTCTGCAAAAGCCCTCCCCTCCTTATCCAGAAAAAGCTCAGCAAAAAGAGGGGTCCCTGTGCCTCTTCCCCACCAGCACTCCTGACTGCACCTACGCTGATCCAAGTCCACTTGCACAAGCACCCAGACGCTGAACAGAGGTGTTTGCTGCTTTGATCACTAGGTCCTTCCTAGCAACACCAGTCTCCCCCATGCTCCCGTCCCACAACATGAGGGGACAGGGCCCATCCCATCTTAGCTGGCGGCTCTGCCTCACTGCATATCGAAACCAGGTGAAGAAAGGATGCTTCTCAAGCAAGTCCATACCTGCTTTAGGGGCACTCAAGATATGGGAGTGGCCGCAGACAGCAAGAAAAGGAACAAGGTCTCACACCCAGCCTGCGCTTGTTACCCCTGAACCTGTGTTTGTACCCCTCATTACAAAAAGCCTTCTTGTCCAAAGGTGACCCAGAGGTATGAAGTGTACCAGACACAGTATGTACTGCTGCCTACAAATAGGCTGAAACTAGCCTGCGAAGCTCTCCCAGTTCTTCTTGAGGAAAGAAAAATGACTGTCCTTCACAGAAGCCAATTCACTTTTGTTAGGAAGTCCCTGTTCATATCAAATTTGCAATGAGATCCATGACAGAGGCTCCAAGATTTGACTATAATACAGCAAAATAACTATCAATAGTAGCAAATCAGAAAGAAAAGGATGAGACCATTCTCTCAAATTCATCTGCTTAAACCTGTTAACTTTCCATTGTGTTAACTGAGATTTGTTCTGATTGTTTCAAGTCACATTCTAAGAAACACCACAGCCCTCCCCTCTCAATTACACTAAAGAAATCAAAGGCCATACTCTTCCATCTCTTCAGCATGTGTTTATTAGGCTGTTTCCTTCCTACCAATTAACACACCTGCAACTCGGAAACCTCCGGATACCTTTTCCTTCCCACTCCCTCACCAAGATGTATACAAGTTGTATAACAGACAGTGGACAAATACAGACGCTTTGCAGTTTGCAGAGTACCTTTCCTCTGGTGTTGTCTGTGTGGTGTTTGGCAAGCCAAACTTAGTACTAAGGTTGGTAATACCTACCCCTGAACTAAACAGAGTATTTCGTTTACCTGGTCTTTGAATGAAGTACTTATTTCTAAACCCTGTCAGAAACTACTCAAATTCATACCAAAATACATGATTATTTTTAAACACAGCCGCAGGCAGAGTTAACAGATTGGCAATTTCAGCTGTCAGGGGTATTAGCTCAGGAAGGCAGCCGAGCATACACCTATCTTAAAGCCCAGATTTAAATCCTATTGACTTAAGCTCTGCCTGGAGCTTGTCTGCGGGTTTCCTATCATGTCCTTCGTTACCCAGGTGGACTTGAACCAAGATACACCTTTCCCAAGTCGTTCCTAGGCAGGAAAGGGCATTACAGTAATTAAGTCTGACCTCCTAAAAAGCCATTCAGAGTTTCACCCAGGCGTTCTCCTGTCAGACTTGCGATGGGTTACTTTATCTTCCACACAGCCCACCACGACACAGCCCAAGGCCTGCATGTCCTGGGGCAATCCCCCGGGTCTTGAAAGGACCACTCCACTCATCAGCTCCCTCGATTCGGAGCAGCGAGGGCAGGCGAGGGGCTTCCCGGCTGCCTCAACCCACCCTGGCCCTCTCCCCGCTCGAGCGACTGGAGTGCCCCGAGGGAAGGGCCGCCGGCGGTAACGGAAGCAGCACCAACCCGCGCACCCCGCGGCACTGCCCCCTTCGCGTCGGGGAAAGCGTTTACGGACGCACCAGGTCCCTCCCGGCAGGCAGGGGAGCCTCACACGGCCGGGGCCCGGCCCGGCCTCAGCTGGGGCCCAGGCGGCCGCGCTGCGAAGCCACCAGCACCGAGCCCGCCCTGAGGCGCGGCCGTTGGGGCGCCTCATGCGCCACACCCTGTCCCACGAGCCCACCCCGTCGCCCGCCCATTGGCTGCCGCCTCAGCCACCGCCCTGCTTCTCCCTCCTGTCATTGGGCGGACCCTGCTCTTCGCTCTTGCCCCGCCCTCTACCTCGCTCTGTGATTGGCTAGCTCATCTCCTTCTCTTCGTTCCCGGTTCTATCTCTGCCAAGTGATTGGACAACTTTCACCTTCTGGCTCCACCTCCCTCCGAACTTTCTGCTTTGCGATTGGGCAGACCCCTTCCTTCACCTCGCTCCCCTCCCATCTGATTGGCATGCGGGGTTCTCATTGGGCCCCATCCTCTGGGCCCCGCCCTTTCTCCCTGGCCCACGGCCGCCGGCCTCGCACGCGCGCTGATCCGTCGTTGCGGAGCCCGTCCCCGAGCGTGACGTCTCCGCTGGCGATTGGGGGAAGCGGCGGTTCGCGCTTCCGGTGCGGCGCGGCCGGGCGGGGGCGGCGCAGCCGAGCGGAGGGGAGCGGAGCNGGGGGCTCCGGTGGTGGGCGGGGCTTGTGGGGCCGCCCGCGGCGCGGCCGGGGGCTGTTCCTGGTGCTCTCCTCCAGGCGAGCGCCGCCTCGGTGCTTTGGGGCGCTGCTGCCCCGCTGCTTCGTCCGTCTGTGTGGGCCACCAGTGCCCCCCCGGGTGGGCTGGGGAGCAGGGGAGCCTGCAGCCGCCCCCAACGCCGCGGCGGCGGCAGGCGGGCTCCGGGAAGCCACCGAGGTGTGACTGTTAAGGAGTTCGGCAAAACTTCGCTGACCGGCGGGGGTCAGGTTTGGGCCCCCCGGCCCTCGCCTGGGGAGGGTGGGCAGCGCCTCGGTCACGGGCCTGCCTCGGGGAGCTGCGCCTGGTGGGCGTTTGTTCGCCAGGCTGGTAACTCTATGTGAGATGGCTGGCCCTCGAGTCATTGCTATACCTTTACTACAAGGCTTTTGTTAGCAGCAGAGCTTTAAATTTAAACCTCGCTATAACATAATAGGTCTGTGCTTTAGAAGAAAAGATTTTAGAAGTTCTTCGCCGCTGTTGTGTTGTTATAGGTGCAATGCACAGGGATACGGGTACAAGTAGCCTTGAGTAGGGACTTCCCTCTACGGAAGAGTTAAAGGTTGATGCAGCGCTTCCCATCTAGCTGTATTAACACCCTGTGATGCAAGTGTGTATTTGTGCTTTCGGACTTCCAGTTGTTTCTCTACAAAACACTAAACTTTTGTGTTATAGTGCAAGGTACTTAATGGTTCTCATGAAGGCAATCCCAGCAGTATGGAATAGGTTGTGTTTCCTTGGACACCTAAAACTGCTTGAGAAAGGCCTCCCTCCATTGTCATCCCTCCTGTTGCTCCTTGTTTTCACTCCTGTGTTGCCCCTTCTGTCTTTCCAGTGTAGGCTTGCGCAGTCGCCGTGTGAACCAGATTGAGAACTGATGCAGGATAAAACTTTTTTTTTCTCCTGAGTTAACTTTAACCCAGGACACTTACTGTATTTCTTTCACTGGATGGACGCTCATAGTCTTGGCCCGGCACTTAGGAGGTGATAGCACAGTATTGGGGGTGAACAAATGGAGGAGGAGGAGGGTACAATACCTTCATTTGGCAGCAGGGTCAGCTTGTACTGGTTCAGGGAGCTATGGCACTGGTAGTCTTGCCTTGCAAACACCAAACACTGCCAACTATGAAACCATAGGTGTAAATCTTTGCACTAAGACCAAGCATGGTGGTGGTGAGTGTTCTTCTGTGAGCGTTTTTTTCCCCATCTGTGCTTTTTAAAGAAGAAGGTCTGAATACAGTTATGTTCTTCTGCTTCAGAAGAGCAGAAAAGACGGGTAACGATGCTTTTTCCTCAAGGATTTTGTTCAACCGGATATCTGGAAAACATGGGAGATGCAGCATGTGAATGGAAAAACCATCAATGTCAAACTGAGGAAGCTTAAAAACCTTGCTGTCTGATGAGACACTCTATTCAGTTAGTAGCTTGTGTGTGATACTACGCTCAAATATGTCTTGGAAGCCCGAGGCGTTTGAGATAACTATTTCTAAAGCTCACTGGAGAAGTGGTCATGAGAAATCTTAGCAAAAAGCCAAAGTGTAGCAGCATTGTCAGAGGATGTAAGAAGAGTATAAGAAAGTTTTATATCCTTCTGGCAGCTGCTTGCTGGTCAAGCAGAAATTTATAATTAGGAGTCTTGCATTCTTTTCTCCATAATTTTATGTGGGCCAGATTGCTAACTTTCAAAATGAGAGTCTAAATGTTAGAACCTG
The DNA here is from genome assembly GCA_013401315.1 of Balaeniceps rex. Taxonomy (NCBI): domain Eukaryota; kingdom Metazoa; phylum Chordata; class Aves; order Pelecaniformes; family Balaenicipitidae; genus Balaeniceps; species Balaeniceps rex. Next base: position 54,360 of record VYZW01008963.1, read on the forward strand.
ACTGGAAGAAGTGACTGTTTAGGGGTACTACCCATGTACAGCTTTCTCAAATGGCATCAGTGATGGGAGCATAGAGCTGCCAAAGGTATGGTTGCTGATGTATCACAGATTTGGCTACTTGATTGGCCTTTTGGCTTTTGAATTTTGGTTGTTGGGCCTTTACACAGGAGAAGGGAAACATGTTAATGCTTACCCTGTGTTGAATATATTTGTCTGTGTACGTATATATCTATACTATGTACATACCACATACAACACTTGAGAATCTGCAAGTGAAGAGATCTGTGGAATGCAAAGTAATCAAGTGCCAAAAAGGAGGCAGCTTACACGTGAGAGTGCAATTCCTACTTAGTAGAAAAAAACCAGAAAAGTAAGGATGAGGGGGGGAAAAGGGTGCTTTTGCAAGAAATCCTATGGCGGGTTCCTTGAGAGAAGTAAGAGGCAAGAAGAGATCTAGATAAAATGGATATATTGATGGGAAGAAGAGGGGGAAGGAAAGCCATTGGTGTAAAGAAGTGTCGCAGTCACTGGTGATTTATCTGGAAAAGCCTGGAGATTGTGAGAGGAGAGCTTAGAGACAGGGTAGTATATCACTGTGCCCTTCTGTAGGGCTTGATAGTGCAGGAAAGCTTTACCCATTTTTAATGACATGAAAAAAGGAGTCTGCCCCTACCTAGGACATCTCTGCTGTGGTTACCTGAGTAAGTAAGATTTGGGGGTTTTTTGGTTTGTTTGTTTTTGTTGGGGGTGTTTTACCCTAAAAAAAAGTTTGGATTCAAGGGTATTATCCTTATGACACAGATTTCAGGCTTTCCTTACCACTTCTTCACAGACAGAGACAGATATTTAATATAGCATGGGCTCTTTACTGTTATTTCAGCATGAGCAGAAGATGGTGAAATTGTTCACCTTTACTTTGTCTCCTGCTGGGATCTGAACTGCTAATCCTTCCCCTCGGTAAGAGGAGAGGGGAGCTTGCTGCCTACTAAGACTGTGCAGTAACTGATTTTGGCTACCTCGGAGATTAATGCGATAGCATCAGTGGCTAGGAAAGTAATAATTTGAAGTTAGGGTTTCAGCATATTAAAAAAACATTCTGCTGAAATACTAAGATAAATAACAGCTCTTTCTTTTGCTTTCCTGGGAAGTTCTGTGTTCAAATTACTTTGATTCTGCTAACAGTTAATCTGTTTAGAGATTCAAATTAAGTGAATGCAACAATCTCGCTATAAGCACCTTAACTAAGAGAGGTTGAAGAACCATCTAGCAATTAAAAATTGTGGGGTATTGGAGAAAAGTAACTAACCTATTTCTGACTGTGTACAGTTAAGGGAGTGCATGGTTAGGAAGAATAGCAATCTGTGGATGGGTTCAAAAGTGGTTTAATGCTTGAGTGTAATACTGCACTACGTAAGATGAAAGCCTGACATCTCAATGGGTATTGTCATGATGTGAGGAAATGAACACAGCCAGGAGAAAGAAAGCAAATCTAAATAAAAGAACAGTGAAGTTACCTCTTAAAGTTGTGCATGATTCTGCTTTTTATGTCCTTCTGGTCTGTTGGAGAGTGTTAAGTGAGTTTAGTAGAAAAATGGTATTTAGGATCTATCAAGACACTTGTGGGAATAATAGAGAGTGTAGGGAAAATTGCTTTTTCTTTCTGCAATGCAATTTTAAACTGGAATGTATTTCTCCATTGGAGTGTTTTGCTCTGAAGCAAACAGCTAATGGTTTTCTAATACTGCATCTGAAAAAAAATTTCTTGCTTAAAATAGGGAGATTGGAACATATTTAATGGGACAAGGTGCCCTTATTTTCCATGATAACTTACTGGAATCTACCTGTTATTGTGAACAGATTTTTAGTAATGTGGGGTTTTGGACTCCTTAATTGAGCTTCTCACCTTAGAATGGTTCTGTTATGCTTCTAGAAGTTGAAGAAGAAATAATCTCAAACTAAAAAAATAATTGCAATATAGGTTTTAGATACCAAGTTCTTAATTTCTGTTGTGTGCTGCATCTCCAAGTCAGAGAGGAGCTGGAATAATATAAACCAATTTTAATTTCCCTGATGTTTCTAGAAGGTCTTCAAATGTCATACGGTAGCAATCTCCAGATAGCTTATTGCATACGTGCTTTTGTAAACAAGGTCTCATACTACTTCCTCAGGAAGACAAGGAATAGTTTGGTTGAAGGGAGTGGGAGGACTGTGGGGTTTGCGTTCCTTTAAAAGTCACAAGTCCTGAATTCTTACAGCTATTAAAATAGGCAGCGTAGATTTTTGGTTTTTTTCTGAAGGCTTTGGTGTGTACATGCTAAAAACAGCTTGTGTGGTCCTGTGATTTGTGGTTTTTTTAGAGAGAGCAGTCGTACTGCTTGTAGGCTCATCTTGTGTGATGCTTCAGGATGCAGGGGAATGATGGCTTCATCTTGATTTTATAGATGCTTTTGCTGGAGTTTAGGTTAGTGTAACTTCTTTGGGAGAGCACACTTACGAAGATGAGTGCAACAAATACTGGAAGTTTTTCTTGTTACAGTGAGTTAGTAGCAGGGATGTGAATAAGCCATTGTTTCAGATGAAGGTTAAGACAAGATAAAGATGTTAAATAACTGCCCTATCCACTGGTATAAAAAGGAATTCGAGTATAGAATTGTGGGGTTTTTTTCACATTTGTGTGCAAATTTGAAATGCAAATATTTCTGATAAAAAGAAAAAAAAATCTCGTGAACTTATTCACGAAGAAGTGATCATTCCCCCTTACTCAGCATCTGTGAGACTGCATCTTGAGTACTGTGTCTGGTTTTGAGCTCTTCAGAAAGACGCTGACATAGCCGTGTGAATCTGTGAATCCAGTGGCAGGCCCCCAAGAAGCAGAAGAGGCTGGAGCACATGAGGTATGAGGAGAGGCTGAGAGAGCTGGGTTTGCTTAACCTTAGGAGGAGAAGGCTCAACTAGCTGGCTGGAGGATATAGAGAAGATGGAGCCAGACTCTTGGAACTGTGTGGCAATAGGATGAGAGGCAATGTATGTAATTTGGAAGAATGGGTAATTTTGATTACATATAAGGAAAATAATTTTTCCATGAGGGTGGTAAAATACTGGAAGTTTTCCAGAGAGGTTGTGGAACCTCCATCCTTGGAGGTGTTCAAGACTAGATTGGATGAGGCCCTTGGCAACCTGCTGTAATTAGACCTGCTTTGAGCTGAGGGTTGGACACGATGACCACTGGAGGTCCCTTCCAACCTTGGTTGTTCCATGGTTACAGAGATAAACTCATGGATTGCAGGAGAGTTTTACCCCTGTAAAAATGTGCGCCTTAGGGTTTGTAGCATGTACTCTGAGGCTTGCATCAGACCTCAGGAAAGAAATTATTACTTTCTGCCTCTTGCTTTGCTTTTTGTTTGAGTGCATTTATTGTGTCAGTAACGTAAAAGTGAAGTGAGTAGAAAATTGGCTGACCTACAAAAGACTGCGATCTCCTTCGAATGTTTTAATTGACTGTCCTGGTTTTGGCTGGGATAGAGTTAATTTTCTTCCTAGTAGCTGGTATAGTGCTGTGGTTTAGATTTAGTATGAGAATAATGTTGATAACACACTGATGTTTTAGTTGTTGCTAAGTAGTGCTTACACTGTCAAGGAATTTTTCAGCTTCCCATGCTCTGGCAGATGCACAAGAAGCTGGGAGGGGGCACAGCCAGGACAGCTGACCCGAACTGGCCAAAGGGATATTCCATACCGTATAATGTCATGCTCAGTATATAAGCTGGGGAGAGTTGGCTGGGGGGCAGCAATAGCTTCTCGGGGATGGGGTGGGCATCGGTTGGCAGGTGGTGAGCAATTGCATCATGCATCACTTACTTTGTATAGTCTTTTTTTTAATACTTTATTTCAATTATTAAACTGTTCTTATCTCAACCCACGAGTTTTCTCACTTTTACTCTTCTGATTCTCTCCCCCATCCCACCAGGGGGGAGTGACCGAGCAGCTGTGTGGTGCTTAGTTGCTGGCTAGGGTTAAACCACGACAATCCTTTTTGGCGCCCAAAGTGGGGCGTGAAGGGTTTGAGATACTAACAGATTAACCAGAGTTTATTAAGGAATTTATATGTGTTAACAGTTGCCAGTCACAATATTGATTCATCTGTTCTCGATACTGGTTTATCTGATCTGTACCATGCTCTTTTTTTTGCTGTACATGTTAAAGATTGGTGGTGTTTTTTGCAGTTTGTTGTGCTCTGCAGTGATTAGTGATGTTTTGCCTGGGAGATTTGTTATTAAAACACTGGCCTTGAGCTTAATCTGGTATTTGGGCTTTGTACTGAAGCCATTACTGTACTTCGGGTGCCGCCTCATGGAGACAGTTAGCAATTATACTTCTTTCTCTGAGAGTTTTTTTATGGAGGAAAAACAGAATGGCACCTTCGCTGCCTTCTTCTATGATGTTTCCTCCTTCATTACAACAACTATTCAGTATCTTGGCTGCTCCGATGCTGGGATAACAGGGCCTGTAGCCTGGAATTGGAGGGTAGGGAAGCCAAGTAGCTGGGATGCCTTTCTAGGGAAGGGGGCATTGACAAAGCGATTGGAAAAGGGGCACAAGCGCTCAAGCTCTGGAGACAACTCCTGTCAGGCATGATGGAAAGGTATCCCTTCAAGGAAGATGTTGTATGTCACCCAGGCAAGTGGACCACCATGGAGAAAGGTATCCACTACCTGAGGGTATTAGCCGTGCTGGAGGTGATTTATGATGACCTGGACAGCAAGCAGTTATCCAGAGATCCAGATGAAGTCAAGTGCACATGACCCATGTGGTGGAAGTTTGTATGGAGCACACCAGCATCATATGCCAACTCACTGGCAGTAATGACCTGGAAAGATGGGGAAGGACAAATGGTGGATGAATTGGCTGGCCAACTCCAGCAATACGAATAAAGTTTCTCTTCCTCCTATGGGCCTGCGTCTTGGCTGTGGAGAAACTGTCCCGAGAGTTCCAGCAACTCAAAGAGGATATGTCCTACTCCCCACCTGTACGGACCAGTATCTCGGCCATTAGGAGTAAGTGTCCCTCTGCTCAAGAGAGAGGATATAGTGGATACACACCACAGGCTACCCTGTGATTTTACCTGCGTGACCATGGAGAGGACATGAAGTGGGATGGAAAATCTACCTCGACCCTAGAGACACGGGTACGTGAGTTGCAAGGAAAAACAATCACAAAAGAGGGTTCTTCCAGGAAAATTGCTGCTTCAGTTTCCAGTGGGCAATTCCCCAGATAGAGTAGAAGGGCTGATCTTACTCCTGATATTAATAAAGGGACTTCTGATTCGTATTTACAGGAAGTGAGTAACGAATAATGTGACCAGAACTAGAGGGGCCCTGCCTCCAGCCAGGTGGAGGAAAGGGACAACCAGGTTTACTGGACTGTGTGGATTCAATGGCCTGGCACATCAGACCCGAAGAAGTATAAGGCTCTGGTGGACACCAGTGCACAGTGTACCCTAATGTCATCAAGCTACGAAGGGGCAGAACCTATTTGTATTTCTGGAGTGATAGGGGGATCCCAACAGCTCACTGTATTGGANATATAAGCTGGGGAGAGTTGGCTGGGGGGCAGCAATAGCTTCTCGGGGATGGGGTGGGCATCGGTTGGCAGGTGGTGAGCAATTGCATCATGCATCACTTACTTTGTATAGTCTTTTTTTTAATACTTTATTTCAATTATTAAACTGTTCTTATCTCAACCCACGAGTTTTCTCACTTTTACTCTTCTGATTCTCTCCCCCATCCCACCAGGGGGGAGTGACCGAGCAGCTGTGTGGTGCTTAGTTGCTGGCTAGGGTTAAACCACGACAATCCTTTTTGGCGCCCAAAGTGGGGCGTGAAGGGTTTGAGATACTAACAGATTAACCAGAGTTTATTAAGGAATTTATATGTGTTAACAGTTGCCAGTCACAATATTGATTCATCTGTTCTCGATACTGGTTTATCTGATCTGTACCATGCTCTTTTTTTTGCTGTACATGTTAAAGATTGGTGGTGTTTTTTGCAGTTTGTTGTGCTCTGCAGTGATTAGTGATGTTTTGCCTGGGAGATTTGTTATTAAAACACTGGCCTTGAGCTTAATCTGGTATTTGGGCTTTGTACTGAAGCCATTACTGTACTTCGGGTGCCGCCTCATGGAGACAGTTAGCAATTATACTTCTTTCTCTGAGAGTTTTTTTATGGAGGAAAAACAGAATGGCACCTTCGCTGCCTTCTTCTATGATGTTTCCTCCTTCATTACAACAACTATTCAGTATCTTGGCTGCTCCGATGCTGGGATAACAGGGCCTGTAGCCTGGAATTGGAGGGTAGGGAAGCCAAGTAGCTGGGATGCCTTTCTAGGGAAGGGGGCATTGACAAAGCGATTGGAAAAGGGGCACAAGCGCTCAAGCTCTGGAGACAACTCCTGTCAGGCATGATGGAAAGGTATCCCTTCAAGGAAGATGTTGTATGTCACCCAGGCAAGTGGACCACCATGGAGAAAGGTATCCACTACCTGAGGGTATTAGCCGTGCTGGAGGTGATTTATGATGACCTGGACAGCAAGCAGTTATCCAGAGATCCAGATGAAGTCAAGTGCACATGACCCATGTGGTGGAAGTTTGTATGGAGCACACCAGCATCATATGCCAACTCACTGGCAGTAATGACCTGGAAAGATGGGGAAGGACAAATGGTGGATGAATTGGCTGGCCAACTCCAGCAATACGAATAAAGTTTCTCTTCCTCCTATGGGCCTGCGTCTTGGCTGTGGAGAAACTGTCCCGAGAGTTCCAGCAACTCAAAGAGGATATGTCCTACTCCCCACCTGTACGGACCAGTATCTCGGCCATTAGGAGTAAGTGTCCCTCTGCTCAAGAGAGAGGATATAGTGGATACACACCACAGGCTACCCTGTGATTTTACCTGCGTGACCATGGAGAGGACATGAAGTGGGATGGAAAATCTACCTCGACCCTAGAGACACGGGTACGTGAGTTGCAAGGAAAAACAATCACAAAAGAGGGTTCTTCCAGGAAAATTGCTGCTTCAGTTTCCAGTGGGCAATTCCCCAGATAGAGTAGAAGGGCTGATCTTACTCCTGATATTAATAAAGGGACTTCTGATTCGTATTTACAGGAAGTGAGTAACGAATAATGTGACCAGAACTAGAGGGGCCCTGCCTCCAGCCAGGTGGAGGAAAGGGACAACCAGGTTTACTGGACTGTGTGGATTCAATGGCCTGGCACATCAGACCCGAAGAAGTATAAGGCTCTGGTGGACACCAGTGCACAGTGTACCCTAATGTCATCAAGCTACGAAGGGGCAGAACCTATTTGTATTTCTGGAGTGATAGGGGGATCCCAACAGCTCACTGTATTGGAGGCTGAAGTGAGCCTAACTGGGAATGAGTGGCAAAAGCACCCCGTCGTGACTGGCCCAGAGGCCCCGTGTGTCCTTGGCATAGACTACCTCAGGAGAGGGTATTTCAAGGACCCAAAAGGGTACCAGTGGGCTTTTGGTATAGCTGCCTTGCAGACGGAGGAAATCAAACAGCTGTCCACCTTGCCCAGTCTCTCAGAGGACCCCTCTGTTGTGGGATTGCTGAGGGTCGAAGAACAACAGGTGCCAATCGCCACCACAGCGGTGCACCGGCGGCAATATCGCACCAACCGAGACTCCCTGATTCCCATACATAAACTGATTCATCGACTGGAGAGCCAAGGAGTGATCAGCAAGACTCGCTCACCCTTTAACAGTCCCATATGGCCAGTGCGAAAGCCTAATGGAGAGTGGAGACTATTGTGGCCTGAACGAAGTCATGCTGCCGCTGAGCGCTGCCGTGCCAGACATGCTAGAACTTCAATATGAACTGGAGTCAAAGGCAGCCAAGTGGTATGCCACTATTGATATCGCCAATGCTTTCTTCTCAATTCCTTTGGCGGCAGAGTGCAGGCCACAGTTTGCTTTTACTTGGAGGGGTGTNTGCCGCCTCATGGAGACAGTTAGCAATTATACTTCTTTCTCTGAGAGTTTTTTTATGGAGGAAAAACAGAATGGCACCTTCGCTGCCTTCTTCTATGATGTTTCCTCCTTCATTACAACAACTATTCAGTATCTTGGCTGCTCCGATGCTGGGATAACAGGGCCTGTAGCCTGGAATTGGAGGGTAGGGAAGCCAAGTAGCTGGGATGCCTTTCTAGGGAAGGGGGCATTGACAAAGCGATTGGAAAAGGGGCACAAGCGCTCAAGCTCTGGAGACAACTCCTGTCAGGCATGATGGAAAGGTATCCCTTCAAGGAAGATGTTGTATGTCACCCAGGCAAGTGGACCACCATGGAGAAAGGTATCCACTACCTGAGGGTATTAGCCGTGCTGGAGGTGATTTATGATGACCTGGACAGCAAGCAGTTATCCAGAGATCCAGATGAAGTCAAGTGCACATGACCCATGTGGTGGAAGTTTGTATGGAGCACACCAGCATCATATGCCAACTCACTGGCAGTAATGACCTGGAAAGATGGGGAAGGACAAATGGTGGATGAATTGGCTGGCCAACTCCAGCAATACGAATAAAGTTTCTCTTCCTCCTATGGGCCTGCGTCTTGGCTGTGGAGAAACTGTCCCGAGAGTTCCAGCAACTCAAAGAGGATATGTCCTACTCCCCACCTGTACGGACCAGTATCTCGGCCATTAGGAGTAAGTGTCCCTCTGCTCAAGAGAGAGGATATAGTGGATACACACCACAGGCTACCCTGTGATTTTACCTGCGTGACCATGGAGAGGACATGAAGTGGGATGGAAAATCTACCTCGACCCTAGAGACACGGGTACGTGAGTTGCAAGGAAAAACAATCACAAAAGAGGGTTCTTCCAGGAAAATTGCTGCTTCAGTTTCCAGTGGGCAATTCCCCAGATAGAGTAGAAGGGCTGATCTTACTCCTGATATTAATAAAGGGACTTCTGATTCGTATTTACAGGAAGTGAGTAACGAATAATGTGACCAGAACTAGAGGGGCCCTGCCTCCAGCCAGGTGGAGGAAAGGGACAACCAGGTTTACTGGACTGTGTGGATTCAATGGCCTGGCACATCAGACCCGAAGAAGTATAAGGCTCTGGTGGACACCAGTGCACAGTGTACCCTAATGTCATCAAGCTACGAAGGGGCAGAACCTATTTGTATTTCTGGAGTGATAGGGGGATCCCAACAGCTCACT
>VYZW01008967.1:0-11105 GCA_013401315.1 Balaeniceps rex
CAGCAATAACAGCTGTAAATTCATCTAGCACATTGCAATTAAATCTGTCGTTATCTCGAACCTTTCAAGCTCCACGTTGGGCGCCAAAAAGAACTGTCATAGTTTAACCCCAGCCAGCAACTAAGCCCCACACAGCCACTTGCTCACTCCCCGCCGGTGGGATGGGGGAGAGAATTAGAACAGTAAAAGTGAGAAAACTTGTGGGTCAAGATAAATACAGTTTAATAAGTAAAGCAAAAGCCACACACAGAAGCAAAGCAAAGCGAGGAATTCATTCACTGCTTCCCATGGGCAGGCAGGTATTCACCCATCTCCAGGAAAGCAGGGCTCCATCACACGTAATGGTGACTTGGGAAGACAAATGCCATCACTCCGAATGTTGCCCCTTCTTCCTTCTTCCCCCAGCTTTACATACTGAGCATGACGTCATATGGTATGGGATATCCCTTGGGTCAGTTGGGGTCAGCTGTCCCAGCTGTGTCCCCTCCCAGCTTCTTGTGCCCCCCCAGCCTGCTCACTGGTGGGGTGGGGTGGGTTGAGAAGCAGAAAAGGCCTTGACTCTATGTAGGCACTGCTCAGCAGTAACCAAAACATCCCTGTGTTATCAACGCTGTTTTCAGCACAAATCCAAAACATAGCCTCATACTAGCTACTATGAAGAAAATTAACTCTATCCCAGCTAAAACCAGCACAAAAATGTTTTCATTAAAGGCTGTAAAACTTAACAGTCTTCCCTTCTAATTTTCTCATGAGAAATATTGCTTAGTCTGAGATTTTTCTTGTGGTCTGACCCTATATATATCTCCTGTTGAACCTTTGCATAGTTCTCACTGAACAACAGTGTTCCCTCTTTAACAAATAGGTAATTTCAGGTCTTAATTCCATATGGAATTGTCAGTTGGGCGGCTTACTCTGAATTCTAATTGTGAAATAGTAATTACCTTTATACTGGTGTACTGATTGGTTTTGTCATGTTAATTTTTTCTCCCACAAGAGTTTACTTTAAATTATGTAACACACTTACATGTTGGGTAAAACTCGTATTTTATCAGATCTTACCACTCTACTTCAGAAAAAAAAATTGAACTCTTGCTGAATTTGCCATACTGTATTTGGCAAAAGTCAAAGTTCAGCAGAGATGTGAAACTTGGGACTGATGTGTTTCAGTTCATTATCATCCTAGCCTGTCTTTGTAATGATGGCATAAAGAAGGCATAGGAACTATGCCTGGTTTGTTGTTTCTTGATGAGTTTCCTAGTGCTGAAACAAAACGGTATAAAAAGCTTATTCACTGAGAGGTGATGTAGCATGCAATGTGTTTGTGGTATTTGAGTGTGATAGGTGATGACCATAACTTATTTTTTTAAAAAATATATTCTTTGTGTATGAATTAAACACCTAAGTTTTTTGTGAACGTATATATGATGGAAATTAACCAATCCATTGTAAGACTTTCAGAATAATTTTGTTCTAATCTATACAATTCAGTCAGAGATCTGTTTTAGTCCTGTAGCTTGGCTTTGTGTTCTTTTTTTTGGTAGAAAGACTGTAGATAATTTGCCAAAACATGTCTGTCTAATGTACTGATAGATCCTGAAATGCAAAGCATTTTAGAAATTTTAAACCAAAACCAGAATCTTAAAGAATAACCCAAGTTGCTGGAATGTGTGAAGACCTGTTGAGATGATTTTTTTTTTTATTGTTGTTGTGTTTGCTTGGATTTTAGCCAGCTGTTATTTTTCCATAGCATTTGCAAACAATTAGACTATTTCAGAGGCAACCATGCTAGATACAATTTAGTCTGAAACAAACTTATAAATGTGTTCTAAGAGGTTTTACAGATTTACTGTATATTATTTTTCTTAATTATCTTTTGCTCCATGTATTGTGGATACTTGCTAGGTAAATACTTTCTTTTTAAGGATAAGGATCATGTTAAAACAAAATAGAATATTGATTTGTATGTGTTGATTTTGTGCATGTTGGTTTTTGTGCTTTCAAAACTATCAAAAAATGTACTTTAGTCTAGAATTGGTCTGGAAAAGTAATATGGATGAATGATGCAAGTTGGTGTAGATGCCATCTTTTGAATGCTGAAGCTGTTGGGCACTTTCACTAATCATCTCAGTGCTCTCAGGAGTGTTTGTGTTTAAAAATAGGTGTTGAATGTCAGGTTGTATCTTCCGGAGAAGTCAGTGAAGGTGCTCAAAATTGTATCTGGTGTTCTAGTGTAACGGACTATATTTTGTTCAATACTATGTACTTAAGAAATACGAAGTGTTTTTGAGACCCATTGTAATCTAGGTTTATGAATACTTGCTTTAAGCTGAAATGTATTCTGAATTTAACAATTTGAAATAAAATGGGTCCACAGTCAGCAGAATAGTCTAGGCTATGAGCTGCAGTGCTGTGAAACAAAACAGATGCCATTATTATTTTGATTGCATATGTTATGCATGATATGGGCTTGATGTGACTGATAATCTTTATTTCTAAGGCTGTAGCCTCCCCATTGTAAAGATTCTCCTTACTAAACTTAAAATACCTGTTAAAAAAAAATTTTGGTACCAAGTGCCTGGTTCAGGGTGAAGTTCTAGAAAATTTCCACCAAAACTCATCTCTGTTGCTGATGAATGTCTAGGAAACTTGTCTGCCTGCCTGTGAAGGCAAGATCTCATGTCTTCAGACAATGCCCTTCTACTGTTGTGTTTAAGCCTCTACTTCTTTTTAATGTGTCAAGCCATAGAAAACATAGAGTTAATCAGTCTGTAAAGACAGAACTGGTCTACAACTTCGCATCAATTGCAACTGCTGTATTCAGGCAGATTCCAAGTTAGAAAGATGGACCGCTTCACTATAGTTCTGCCTCTTGCGTAGGCCTGCCCTGAACATCAGTGAATGCTGTGAGAAGAAAACACTTAATTTGTTCTAACATTTCCTTTCTTTTTTTCTGTTTAGCTTGTCTGCTCATTTGCAACTTACATTTACTGGGTTCTTCCATAAAAATGGTATGTTTGCTAATTCATTCATTATCCTGTTAATTTGTATAGCACCTTTGAAATTAGTATAGATCTGTGAGGGGAATATTTGAGTATTTCGAATCTCTGCTGTTTGAATGCAGATTTTAACTTATTTAAGCTCAGGCTGTCCCATTAGTTACAATACTTTCAATAGCGCTTTAAATATGTTGTAGTGTAATTGTAATGTTAAGCAGATAAGACTTCCGGGCTTTTAGTCAAAACAGTGATTTTGAGAAATACTTCAAGTCATCACCCATTCAAACTGAAATAGACCTTGAGGAGTTCCCGAAGAAAGTGATTTTATGGGAGTGTATCTTTGAGGTATTTGAAGTAGCTTTAAAAAAACCCTCAGCCTTCAAATACTTAGAAGATTCAGTGGTTTTTAATTTAAAGTGTGAGAATAAATTTTATCAAGTAGAGCCTAGAAAGGAGGCAAAGGCCATGTCAGCGATTATAAAAGCAACAGAAATCATGTTTTAGTGACTTGCAGTCATTCTATTGATAATAGAATATATCAATATAAGGCTTTACCTCTCAAAATCGGAATATTGGACTTCCCAGACCAGAATGAAGGGTTCTGTTCCTTTAACGAAAGCAGAAGTGACATGCTTTGTGCTGTATAGCATGGGTAAATTCGCTGTCTTTTTACTTCCCTGAAAAAAAATTAGCTGTTTATCCATTAAAATAAAGCGGTGTTTCTAATTTTTCGGTTAAAAATATTCTGAATGGCATCTTAGTCTTTGGATGTAAAAGCGAATACAATTCATGTAACAGGTTTTGTACTTTTTTCCTGGAAGTTGTTACGTTCCCTCAAAGTATCTTATGCTTAACCAGACCTATTCAGTAAGATGTTTGAAAGTTAAAGTTGCAAATGCCTAGATTTCAGAATCACTTCCATATTAAACTGTAATATTATTCTGAGAAAGTTCTCCAAATCTGTAGATTAGGGACATTCTGCTTCTGGAACTTCATGTTATATGTTGCTGTCGTGGTTTAACCCCATCTGGCAACTAAGCCCCACACAGCCGCTCACTCGCTCCCCCCCGGTGGGATGGGGGAGAGAATCGGAAGAGTAAAAGTGAGAAAACGCGTGGGGTTAGATAAAGACAGTTTAATAGGTAAAGCAAAAGCCACATGCAGAAGCAAAGCAAAACAAGGAATTCATTCCCTACTTCCCATGGGCAGGCAGGTGTTCAGCCATCTCCAGGAAAGCAGGGCTCCATCACACGTAACGGTGACTTGAGGAGACAAAAACCATCGCTCCAAACATCCCCCCCCGCCGCCTTCTTCCCCCAGCTTTATATGCTGAGCATGCCGTCATATGGTGTGGGATATCCCTTGGGTCAGTTGGGGTCAGCTGTCCCAGCTGTGTCCCCTCCCAGCTTCTTGTGCCCCCCCAGCCTGCTCGCTGGTGGGGTGGGTTGAGAAGCAGAAAAGGCCTTGACTCTGTGTAGGCACTGCTCAGCAGTAACCAAAACATCCCTGTGTTATCAACACTGTTTTCAGCACAAATCCAAAACATAGCCCCATAGTAGCTACTATGAAGAAAATTAACTCTATCCCAGCCAAAACCAGCACAAAAATGTTCAGTATTTAAGCTGGGAAACCACAAGAGATAAGGACTTCTGGGGCAGCTAGTGATAAGAATAGAGAAGTATAGAATAAAGGTGGAGGAAAGGCTGTGCTGGTGTGTCTTAAATTCAAATATGTTACTTTAAAATCTGATCCTTCCAGGACAATATGTAGCAGTAAACATCACGTATGGAATTTAAAATACGTAGTGGATAGGGTAGTTGTTCCATAGATTTTGCTGGCAGACCTTGCTTTTCTATTATGGTGTGGTGTTACACAGACATGGGGTGTAGTAGGTTTTTCAAGATGTTAATATATTTGGTGAATTTCTGTGTGTTTTTTAATGTTTAGATTATGTGACTCTACTGTTAGCTATAAAAACCTTTCACTTCAAGAGAGTACTACATATAGTGAGAGCCTGATGGTCATTTGTACCATAGAAAAGGATATCACTAACATAAGTAATGTATGCTATAGTGAATATTAAATGTAGCAAATATTTAAATTAATGATGCTGGTGCAATTAATATGCTTATTTCTCCGGGTAGAAATTATGTTAGAAACTCTTGAAACTGAGAGTGTGGTGGAGTTTTGGTTGGGTCCCCCCACCCGAGTTTCTGTATTTGCTAAGAAGATTTCTAATATGTCTCGTGTTTACAATGACAAAAAATCCATTTGTTTCATAAAACTGCTAGTGTCTCTAGATGAGTTACCAGAACACTCTCACAGCTGAAACACATTAAGCTTGTTGAAAGTGCATATAGTGTCAGGAGGAAAGCAAGTGAAGAGACGTGGGTTATGTTGTCTTTACTATGCTAAAGCTTTGCTCCTTATATCTGATGAGCATAACAAAGTATTTCATTGAATGTCAGATTCTTTGTGACACAGACTAAGGTGAAGCCATTGTGCTTTTAACTTAAGCCCATAATGATATTTTTAAGATTTTAAAAGAGCAGAAATAACTTCTTACAGATTCATTCAGGTTTGGTTGATCATTGTTTTTCAGAATTTTTTCCACAAATTTTAACTAGATATATAATGAAGTTTTATCTTTCTATTCTTTTTCCATACAAGGGCACATTTCTGGATTAATATAAATTCAAATGAGTAAAGGTTCTCTTACCACACAGTGAAATTTATTTTGTAAGGCAGTTCTTAATTGGCATTGCTGATCATACTGCTGGTAGTAGCTGTCTTGAAGATTCCAGGCTCTAGGAAATTTCTAGTGCAGAAACTGTGAAGCCAAGTCTTCTTTTCTAAGAATTTTTTCAGGTTCTTTACTTTAAAGAGTCCTTTAACAGCTCTTCTGCATATACTTATCCTGGGCATAATCTTTAAGGTTATTTGCATTTTCTTTTTTGTTTTGTTTTCCTATCTGATAGCATCTGGATCTTAAGTTTTCATGCAAACCAAATTCTAGGTTTGCAAGCTGTAAAGAAAAAAAAAATTACAGGAAATAATTTGACTCATCTGTAATTAGTATATTCTGACTTTCCTTAAATCTAGTCATATGCTTTTTCTCTGCTATAAAAAGGTTTTGGCAATGCCAAAGGTGGCAAGCTTACTCTTTCAGACAATGGAGATCAACTATGCTTTTTAATCTGCTAGTATTAGAATAGTTAGGTAGGATATGTTCTCAAGTGGGAATTTGCAGTAAGTTTGGGGAGAATTAAAACTTAGAATTTGACCAGAGGTCTTTGTGCCCAGAGGTACCTATGGTTAAAAAGTAATTACAGGTGGATTTACACCATTGAATAGATCTTCACTTTTTCAGAACTTAAAATATTTTTCTGTTTAGATAAGCCATCACAAAACTCAGAGAATGAACAAAATTCTGTAACCCTGGAAGTACTGCTTGTGAAAGTTTGCCACAAGAAACGAAAGGTAAAAATGATTTGACAAAGTATTAATATATAGTAAAGCAAAATGTTTACCTGATTCTGGAACATCTATTTAACACTGCCATACCACAAAGTAATGGTGAAATGGTGCATCTGTTGAGATTCATTTAGTCTTTAAATTTAAGAACTAATCTATTCAGGTTGTTTTCCATTGACTGGATTCTTCAGAAGCAAATATGTATGTGTGTGTGTATATATATATGTGTGTGTGTATATGGATTTTGCTCTGCTTTGTGGGAAATAACTGGAAGTATTAAAAAAACATTCAGCTTTGTTCATTGAATTTAGCTTGCTTGTAAGTCAGATTCACTCATTGTGAATTTCAGCCACCTCTATTTTTACTTCAATTTTTTTTATATCACATCATTAAACTATTAATTCTGTTGTGATGTCCAGAGGCTTAAGTAAACCAGGCAATCATAAAATTGTCTATGCCTTTTAGAGTTTAGAAATAAAAAGGAACAAGTTGTAATTGTTTTGAATTCCCCAGTCACCTGCCAAGTCTTGTCTCTTTCCTTGCTTTTTCTGTACCTATGTTTTTTACATTGATCATCTCAATTCTTGCAGATTTTAGCTACTATGAATCATAAACAATTTTCATATCTTTTTTTTTTAAAGCATATTTGAATTTGCTTCCTGTTTTAGCTATGTTTGTTTCACACCAGTTGGCAAATTATCTTCACAGCTATGGGAATATGGGAGGCTCAGTAATGCATGCTGTAATTTTTAACCAAAAAGGGAAAGATTTGCAGTCAGAACTTTGTGTACTTTCCCTAAGAATATTAAGCTGCTTTGACATGTTTTTAAGAGTTAATATTGTTCCTAGGCAATTTTGTTACTTGCTATAGTAGGAATAAATATGGTAAAAGCAGGAGGTGCTGATAGTTATTTGAAATGTTTTGCTGCAAGTTTCATACTTAGGCCATCTTGCCTTGTTTTTCCAATACTACCCAGTGCTCAATGATCTATTTGAGAGATACTGAATATAATAAATCCTAGGTAAGTGGTTCTTTATCTCCCAGGTAATGCAAAGTGCACTTTGTAATATTGGAAGGAGAAGATAGGAAGCCCTTGAAATATATATATAACCAAAACATTTAATTTCTTCAGGTAAACAGAATTAAATTAGTATTAATGACTGTTCTACAATCTTTCTGAATGCCTCATGTTAGTGTTAATTTAATCACTTAGAGAAAGATGGCTGCTGCCAGAAGTGGTTATAAAATGCGCGTTTTATTTGCACTTTCAAATATCTGTTTTTACATTTAAAACCTGGGATTGTTATTCCAGATTTTTTTATTTACGTCTGTTACGAGGCTTATTTTCAAAAAGATGGCAGGACAAGTACAATTCATATATGATATAAACTTTAACACTTAATGTCTTTACTTTGTATTCTAAAAACCTAAATGTTAGCTTTCTTGTTTTCCCACAGGATGTCAGTTGTCCGATAAGACAGGTTCCTACAGGTAAAAAGCAGGTGCCTTTAAACCCAGACCTCAGCCAAATAAAACCAGGCAACTTCCCATCACTTGCAGTTTCCAGCAATGAGTTTGAACCGAGCAACAGCCATATGGTGAAGTCTTACTCATTGTTATTCAGAGTAACTCGCCCAGGAAGAAGAGAGTTTAATGGACTGATCAATGGCGAAACTAATGAAAATATTGGTAACTTCAGTCTTTAAATATGCTTTTATAAGGTTTATCTTGTAGGCACGTATACAGTTGTCTTGATCTGCAGTGTAGGTCGTACTCTGCGAAGGGCCAGCAATGGATGAGTGACTGAACTGGCTTTCAGTTGTTCTCAGTCTTTTTCAGGATGGGGCTAAAATACAGTTGGTAGCTAGAAACCACGCTTCTGTTTCTGTGTAAATTTAACACCAATTTTTACTAACGTGTGGTGGTGAAGGTGTGAGGCAACACTGCTGGGGGGTGAATAATGTAAGAGAGACCTGTGGTTGCTGTGACTATCGTTAAACCTCCAGCAACACTGGTCACTACTGACTCAGCAGTAGGTGCCATCATAGTCTCTCATCAAAACTAGATGACTAGCCAATAAAGAAAATACCTAAATAATAGATTTTTAAAAGCTATTTTCTTAACCTTATCAAGAAATGTTACATCACAAATGTTACAGCTTTGAAGAGTGCATGTAGAATGAAAAACTTTCTCACTATTTTATAGCTACAAGAGGAGGAAGGTCAAATCCCAAATTATTTATGCTGACAGAGTAATATGACTAAACTATAAATATAGGTGAACATATCTAAAATATGATTACTCTTAAGCTAAGTGCTCTTTCAGTTGCCATTGAGCTGTTCATTAAATACTATGTCCTTTTCTATTGCATGACACATCTGACATAATCAACAGCCAGTTATGTTTTACAGTTGCATAGAAGCTGTTTGATCTTTTGAATTTGTGCTTATGTAATAATCGAATGCCGTATTTCTTATGTACAGATGTCAATGAGGAGCTTCCAGCTAGAAGAAAAAGAAACTCTTCAAATCGTGAAGATGGGGAAAAGACATTTGTAGCACAAATGACTGTATTTGATAAAAACAGGTAATATTATCAAAAATAAATATTGTTTCTGTTAATTGTTAGGAATTTGTTTAATATTAAACTTAAATCTGTTCTTTATTTTCAGTGTTTGCTGTCTTTGGCTGCATTTTTAGTTGGTAGTTACAATAAGAGCTTAGGCTTGTCTTTTTTAAAAAAAAAAAAAGTCTACAGGTTTCATAATGCACATTTTATACTGAGACCTGTTCAGGGACAATTGTGAATCATCCCTCTTATGAACTTGAGTATTGTCCTGTTAATATGCATTAGTTTGTCTGTTCCTTGTCAGTTTTTTGAGAGGTGTAATTTCTGTGGTTCTGTTAAAGATCAGTGACAGCATAATTGAAAAGTAAATCAAACAAACAAACAAAAAGTCTCTGAAATATGCTTACTGCTTACATTCTGTTTGGTGGCATAATTTTCTCCATGCCCAGACTCTTGCTGATGCAGTCACAGAACTTACTCTGCTAGTACCTAAAGACATTAGTTCTCCACTACTACAGTGAAATCAAACAAGTAGTTAAAATCGTAATAGGCTTACTCTGTCATGTAGTTTAAGTGTGATGAAATATTTTAGTATTTGTTATCTTGACACTACTTAAAATACTTTATATTTTAAAATATAAAGAAGGTGGAGTGCGGTGAACTCACATGTAGCATAGCTTAGAGCAATCCAGATGGTTCAGAAGATAAGTAGCATACCGTTTACCGGCAAGTGGACATTGTAATTGTTTGTCCTGCAGACAATGATAATACCAGCAACAGCCAAAATACAGTATATGAAAATAAGAGTTCTGTCCATAGCAAATGTAGATCCCAGGTGGAGGTAGGTATCTAGATAATTTCTTTATTAGCAAAAATATAAATATAGCTTCAAGAAAATGCTGCATAAAGCATAGCTCCAAGGGATTCTGACAAAATGGTCGTTCATCCAAATACGGTTTTAGAAGTCTTATATTTTGAGTAGGGTTTTTTTAAGAAATGTTTTTCTCTGATCTGTGTCTTCTTAGAAGTCTTGACAATATTTTGTTCTTTTCTATTACTTAATTCCACTGGAGAACTTTAATATGCTAAACATGATATGAGCCATTGGTTTTGTGGTGATGATACGTAAGCTAGGACATTTTCATCCATGCTGCTGTATAAGTGACACTATCTGATTTGCAGCAGAACCAAATCATGCATAAAAAATGGTATTTTTTTAACAATCTTTAAAGTTTTACTTTATATGGAAAGGCATCTTCAAAACATAAGCTATTAACTTGATTAATTATTTGTGAATTTTTGTAAAGTATAAGCTATTCATGTATGTTAACCTCTTGAAGTTATAGTCTTCTGTTTGATGGAGAAATTGAAAAATAAGTTATTTTACCCAGACTTCAGGCCTGGAAAAGGGTTATACGTACCATGCAGATCTAGCAAAAGTATTGTCTTAAAGCCATTACCTTCTCTATCTGTATGTTTTTGATTTTGTTAGGGTTTTTTTTACCTTTTGAAGCTCTTACTGTTCTAAATAGAGTAAATGATGAAGGAGTTAGTGGTTGGCAAGATGCCGTCAAGAAATAGAACAAAAGGTCTCTGATGACTGACTTGGTGTGTTTATAACTTTTTTCTGCTGGGATACTTCTGCTGCAATATAGTAAAAGAAAAAGATAGGCTGTAGTTTACCTGTTCCAGTATCTCACTGTAGAATACTGAAGCGTCTAGAAACAGAAACAGCGTTTTTCTACAAGACATAATTCCCAAGTTCAAACTGTGTAACAGTTTGCATACACTCACATGGAATTTACCTACTTAGCAACAACTCATTTATTTTGAATGATGCTTCTGTAGCTTATGATCTGTTGTCAGGAATTCAGTGCCATTGCTTCAGAAAGTAATGTCTCAAAAGAAACAATACAAAACCTTGGGGAATTGAGCTTGTATTGTAAATTGATATTACTTGCTGATTTGTGTTGATATCTTTAAAACACATGTATCCACGAAACATTTTCCTGAGACTATACCTTTGATTCACTGATTTTTCTTTTTTGCTTCTCCTGTGCTGTTCA
>VYZW01008969.1:1067-12582 GCA_013401315.1 Balaeniceps rex
TACAAGACAGATTAAGCATAGGTGATCTGGATATAACATTGAAACATAGTAAACTGTGTGGCAACTAGAAACAACAAACTGTTTTAATAACATGTATTTTAAAGTTATTTACAAGGGTTTTATCTAGAATAGAAAGACAAATAATATGTTATCCAACATTTGAACCAAGCAACATAATTTGGGTATTCAATCTACTTTTAATATAGATTAAAACAATGACAAATGGATTCTTAACTCATCTGAACAACTGAAAACACAGGGGTTAAAAAACTGCTTAGTTTTAATGAAAAAAAGTTTGATGCTGTCAGTTGATTGCTGTCATTGTTAAAGAAAATGAAGATAGAATGTGAAGAAGAGAGAAGTTAAGTGTGACTGTGTGCATCACAGTGTAACTATATATGGAGTTCATAAAAAATAAAAAAATCATTATAACTTTGAAATGTTGTCTTTGCATGCAAATGCTTAGGATACCATCACTGAGATTCTGTCATTTGTTGGAAGTGATTTATCTTGCAATAGGCATGAAGTTAGTATTTTCTTTGCAAAATGAAGGTTAAAATGATTAATGAAAAACCTTGGTCCAGTCATCCCACAAACTGTGTAGGGATTGATCCATTGCATATATCAGAATGGATTTGTGTCTCTTTAATTATTATCTGTGAAAGGGAAAACATCATCATAAAAATAACGTGTGCAGGCAGTTATAACTGATACATTGAACTACGTCTAACTCCTTCTAATAACTTTAATAACTTTGTATTTTTTTTTTCCAAAAATCTGATATTAGACTTTTGCCTAGGAATTTGGAAGCTGTATATCTTTATTAGTAATTGATTGAAGACTAGTGAATACTTGGTGAAATAAGAAGTCAGTACGGATTTTCATCTGAAGTGCAAAACAGTTTGAAGGGTTAGAAGCTTATATTTCATTCTGAGATACAAGAAATGTTTGACTTGTGGTATGGTTTTCTAGTATAGCTTTTTTATTTTTGAATGATAGACAATAAGAGTCATAACTTTAAAGCTAATGGTGTTTGTAGAGTTTCTTTATGTCTGCTGTGACTAGGTGATATAACTACACTCTCAAAGGAAAAAAAAAGAATCAAAATGACTCTAAACTCAGCTATATGGCATTGCTATGGATATTTTATTTAAATACAAATTAATCTATGTAGACATTAAAACACCTGCACCAAGCAATCAAATATTATCTTTGCTTATATAAAATATCTTCTTGCCATCATTGATGAGGAGGACAGTGCAGGAAAAATATACATAATGTAACATCTTTTTTTTATCTGCTTCTTCATTACTTGAGTATGGCTTAAAAAATATAACTGAGAGCAGAATATAGCCCAGGTTTGTTTGTTCGTTTGTTTGTAATAATCCAAATAAGAAGTGCATACGCTCTCTCATTATGCCATTCTGAAACAACCATAGTTTGACTAACATACCTTGTCTTGAAGAAAATGAGAAGATGTTTGAGAGAGAGGGAAAGCAACAGGTGGAAGACATGTACCATGTTTACCATAGAAATTACCCATGTATTCTCTTCACAAAAGAGAAGGTGTAGATAGATGTAGATGCACAAGTAAAAGAGACAGAACAAGGTAATAAAAATAATTTAGATGAAACAATGCACCAGTGCACGTGCACTGAGATTGTATCGCAGCATTATTGAGCGAGCTGGTCTCTGCAATGACTCTTTCTTTGGCAGGTGGGTTACACAGGCTTTGGAGATCCCATGTGCACACGGAGAGACTCTACAAAGATCTTTTGCATGAAGAGTATCGGGGGTTTATATGCTTGGTAACATTGTTTTGTCCTTGTCACAGGTAACAGAGTAAAGCACAGAATACTTTATTTTCCTAATTAACCCAGTGTTGGACTGTTTTCCATCGTATGTATATAGGGAGATTAGAAAATATGGATTAAATATTAGTCTTCTGTCTGAGTAGTGGACTGTAAGTGGATTTTAGTGTAGAAGAGGGGCTCTTTTTGATGAGAATTTGCCTTGCAGCTAGCCTGAAGTTGCACATCAGGGCATCACCTAGGGTGTCCCACTTGCCATGGGGATGCAATGTCCCCCAGCATTTAGCTATCTATGAATCAGTGATGTACACCCAACAACCGGTGTGAGCTTCATTACTGGTAAAGACACAATGTGGATATGCAAACCTAGAACCCTAAGGGTCTGCAGTAAATAATTTTTTTTTTTTCCTGATAGATCAGTTGCACCTTATGGGAAAGTGTCTGTACAACAAGCTTCACAACAGAGAAAGAAACTTAGAGGAAATGAAGTTAACCAGCTAGAAGACTTAAACTTATCTGATCCTTGAAGGCTCCAGAGGACAGAAAAAAAGTATCTTTCTGCTAATCTTTAATCATGGGAAAAACAATTTTTTTTTGTTGTTGGCAATTCAGTTAAAAAAAAAAAAAGAAAAAAAAGAACCTTACTAAAATGCAGAACTTTTTTTTTTTTTCTATTTCTTAGACAATGTTTACCATGACTGTTTTGGCTCCAGAGGTTCCTGAACAAGAACAAGTTCCGTTAAGATCCATGAAAAATTACTGGGGATCTCAGTGGAAACAAATTTCACATCTCAAGCTGTGGGGCTCCTTCCTCCCGATCCCTTATGTAATTTCTCAGCTGTCTGTACATGCTAAGTTTACATGGTTAGCTCTTAGGTGCCTGCAAATCATACAGGCACAAGCCCAGAACTACCTCTGGCTGGAAGGACTGTGGCACCCTTCATTTTCTCCTCTCCTCTCGATAAGCATACATAACACCGACTTGTAAAAGAGGGTTTAACAGAACACAACGGTTACAATCCCTTTGTCTGGACTCCCAGCTGGAGGATAGAAGAGGTTAGAACTTTTGCTCTCAGAAGTAGGCAGTCTCAGAAGCTGTGTCTGGCTAGGACAGTCGTCATAACTGCCAGGCTTTCTGTAGGTTTTTTCTTCTTTTTTTTTTAATACTTTTTCTGCTCTTCTGTATGACCGGGTCTTTCTTCTGTATTCTACGTGAAATCTTCTGAATAAAATGCACAAAGGGTACCAGGAGCAGAATGTAGGTTTCACTGTAATCATTGACCTTAAACCAACTCTTCCTCTCTTTCCTTGCAGAACAAGAGGGGCATATGTACCCATAGCTTGTTGAATAGGATCTCTTCTGGGAGATGGAAGAAGTAAGTTCAAAACCCACTAAGCCAAGGAATGAACTGATTCCAGATCTCATGCCTTTAAAGTGATTTCTCCAAGTTCTTACATATTAGCATACAGCAAACCACCACTGTAGTACTAAAAGAAAAGGAAAAAGTGACATGTTTTGCATTTCTAAAAGGAGTAATTCAAGCCTCAGAGGAAGAATTCTAGGCTGTGAATCAATCACATCAATTCCCAGTTCTGAACTCTCTGCTCCTCACTTCATTTTTTTAAAAAATGTTATTATGCACTTAAATAAAAAAACACCCCTCTGTTTATTTGCAGCACTCTAAGACTTTGGCGGTACTGTTAATATAGCGTATTTAATATCTCACTTTGAAAATTAACTAAACTTATCAGTGAGACTAAAAAGTAGCTGAAGAATATAAAAAACCCCATACAACAGTGATTCAGATTGGAGGCAATATGAAGAATCTGAGATGAGATTTCAATCCAATTTTAGTTTTCATCCTGGACACATAAGAGGAACCAAACATATACTTTAATACAGCAACTGTTACTAATTTGAAATAAATTATAAATAGCAATAGAGCATTGCAGTCATATAAAGTGTGTAGGGAAGCAAAACATCATAGAACCATCAAAGATAATGCTGCAGTATACTTTAAAAAAACACATGCAAGCTATTCTGCTGTTCCGAGGCGCATGATTATTACAACGACCAACAAAAAACCCCAACAAACTACTGAAGAAAGCTGAAAGCATATTATCTATGAAATGGTAAATCATTATAGCTAAGGTAGAAAAGGTGCAACTGACATGTTGAAATAATGCAAAGAAAAATGTAGAGACATCAGAAGAGACATGCATGTAGTGAAATTTATTGGAAGGGTTTGTTTTTTTCATATATGTGGTTTATGGAAGAACAGTCCTAACGATTTTGATCATGCAAGGGTGAAGTTGCAATGAGAGGCATCATAAAAATTTTGATAACCTAAAGTTCTTATTTCTTCACTGGCAGCAATCAGGGTACATGTCACTTTTTTCCCCCATCATTTCCTTGAGTTCATAGCATGACTCACACGCCCATTAGCACAGCAACTACATTTTTTAAAAGATGAAAAGAAGCACAATGTTTCTGAATGCCTTTAATTCTGTCATTAATAGCTTCACTATTTTCTATGAAAAACTATTTCATAGCTTCACTATTTTCTATGTTGCTTATGTCGTGTATGTCATATTACAGAGTGCTTTGCTTTCATTTTACATCTCTGAGAGACTTTGTCACCTAATCGTAGGTATGGCAAGACTTTGAGGAAAGCATTCTTAATTTAACCGCTCAGATTGATGGCATTGCAGATGTTATTGACAATTTGCGTCGAGTCACTACTTAGTGCTTTGCAGCTGTTTCCTCTACTAGATAGTGATATTATAGCTGTTAAGGTTCATGAGGACTGTTATGAAATACACATACACTCACGTGGACTGTGGACCATGCATTATGGATTTACTGGAAGAAAATGATGACTTAAGTGTGGTTCACTATACATCCATAAGCACAGAGGAGTTGGAACAGGCTGAAGTAATCAAAGGTGCCTGTGCACATTGTGTTCTATTCAATGTGGAAACTCTGTTTGCAATTATGGAAACTGGTTTAACTTACAGCACTCCAAGGAATGCTGTAATGTACAATTGTTCAGAACAGTATCAGTGGCCAATGCTGGAAGCAGAGCTTGGCGGGGTCATAGTGTGGTCCCTGAGCTGCAAGAAGACTGCAAAGGGGGATAAGACTATCAGAAGTTGGTAAACATTTTTCTGTGAAACAAGACTGAAATCTAGGACTGGTTTGTGTAGAAAATTGGTATATGTTTAAATCCATAGTTGCTTTGAGAAGATTTTAAAATGTAAATTAAATTTATTTCTTTATAGTTCAGAGCAAGTCAGTTGCACTGGTTAGATAGAAACAAAAAATGGGGCATGGTACTTCACACTGAAGGATTAAAGGGCACCTCATTTGCTCAGGAAAACTTTTGGGACAGGCTGTTGGCAGATCTGTGTGAGAGAGACTATTGATCTAACCTGAGATGGCATTTTCTATGATGTTATGCTGTTTTATACGAGTGTCTTTAACAACAGCCTTTCATCATCTTGTGGTTCTAGTTCAGTATGTCTGCAAAATATGGTTAACCTACTGTGACATCTGTAGGGTTTCTGCATTTGTTCATTACAAACAGATCTGGAGGGAAGCTCAAGAAGACTCATTTAGCAAGACTCATCTTGAACTTGGCCCTCACGGAGCTTTTGTTTGTCTTACTGCCTTTTCCTTCTTCTTGTGCCTGAACAACCAAGAACTCCTTCTGCACCTGGAGGCACAAGGGAGGTGGCAGGGACAGAGAAGGGACACAGCAGTGCCTCTATCCTGGAGATGGGCTGGGGGGTGGAGAGGAATTGTGGAGGAAGGTGTCAGAGAAGAGAGAGGAAGAGGAAAGGAGGGAAGTTGGAAAGAACAGCTAAAACTAGAATCTACATATTTTCTACACCTACAATTCTGCCTGGGTTTCTGCAGGCTGCTGATCTGAAGAGCAATCCAGTTCATCTTAGGCAGTGCCAGTTTCATTCTGTGTAGTGAACCATGCTGAACTGAAGAGGATCAGAAGAGGTCAGTGAGTTCATCACCAAGTCTCAAGCTAGAGATTAATATGCCTAAACTTTACATTGCTGTAATGGGCTAACCTTGGCTGGCTGCCAGGTGCCCACCAAGCTGCTCTCTCAATCCTCCTCCTCAGCAGGACAGGGAGAGAAAATACAATGAAAAAGCTTGTGGGTCAAGATAAGGACAGGGAGATCACTCACCAATTACTGTCACGGGAAAAAACACTTGACTTGGGGAAGACTAATTTATTTTATTGACAATTAAAAATAGATTAGGATAGTGAGAAACAAAACAAAGCTAAAAACAGTTTCCCCCCACCTTCCCAGACTCAAATTCACTCCTTCATTCCCAACGCTTCTACATCTTACCCTCAAAGCAGTGCATGGGGGATTGGGAATGGGGTTGCAGTCAGTTCATAATACTTTGCCACTGCCTCTTCTTCCTCATCATGCTCTTCCCCTGCTCCAGCATGGGTTGCCTCCCACAGAGTACAGTTCTTCAGGAATAGACTTCTCCAGCATGGGTGGTCTCCCACGGACCACAGGTCCTTCTAGTGTGGGCTCCTCTCCATGGGCTGCAGCTTCCTTCAAGGCACATCCACCTGCTCTGGCATGTGGTCCTCCATGGGCTGTAGTGTGGATGACTGCTCCATTGTGATCCTCAATGAACTGCAGGGGGATGACATTTCACCATGGTTCCCTGCAAGGGAATCTCTGCTCTGGTGCCTGGAGCACCTCCTCCCCCTCCTTCTTCACTGACCTGGGTTTCTGCAGGGTGGTTTCTCTCACATTTTCTCACTCTTCTCTCTCACAGCTGCTATGCCACCAGCTTCACTGATAGGCTCAGCTTTGGCCAGCAGCGGGTCCATTTTGGAGCTGGATGGAACTGGTTGTGTCCAACATGGGGGCAGCTCCTGGTCTCTTCTCCCAGGGGCCACCCCTGCAGCCCCCCTGCTACCAAAACCTTGCCACACAAACCAAATACAATTAGTCTTTACTGCACTGGCTAAGCCTAGTTCTCTTTCATTTCCAAGGAAAAATTACATTATGTGTAATGAACTAAAACAAAAAGAATGAAAGCAAGACTTCCTTTCCAATGACAGAAAGCTTGTTTTCAGAAATTAATTGTTTGTACCACTTCCAGATGTAACTCCTGCAAGCATCTTCTAGAGTAGTTTGTTTATGTAATTTCTCTCAAGTAATTTTACAAGTCTTTAGTGGCAAAGTTTCAACACTTCCTTTCATGGCCACTCTACAGTAAATGTCACAGTCAGGGAGCTTTTCATGATAAAAAGTCTTTATGAGCTGGGAACAAATAAACCATAATAAAGTGACTGCATATCTAATTATATGCCACTTAAATGATTCACAAATGACACACTTGTAATAAAGTTTTTATATTTTCAGATTTTTAATTTACAAGCTTGTCACTTGCAGTTTAGTCATTTTGTTCAGATAGGGTGAAAAATTGCTTAAGGTTCCTCTAATTGCCAATTCTTATCTATCATTTCTAATTATGCATAATACTTGTATTAAAAATCCCCCCCACACAGAGCAATCTGTGGTAGAGAATTTAAGAAGGCAAGTATTGAGTGTAGAGGACTATGGTAGATTATATACGGTGAATATTAATATCAAATGCTGAAAAATGCTTTCTTTAACAGAGAAGATTTCTTACTGCTGTACACTCACAGAATGTCACTAAAATAAATGGTACTGGGACAGTGTTACATTCTTTCTAGTCAGATGGGATTAGAAGAAAGCTGATAATTAGAGAACTGTTAAATCATTTTATATCTGGGAGCTCACTACTCACAGTTCTTGCTGAGTAAAAAGAAGCCCAGACTATTGGAAAACTGCAGGTGGGCAAAGCTTGTGTGGAAGGCTGTCTGGATAAAACCCTTCTGCTGGCAAGTTTTACGAGAAAGTGGTAACTGGTTAGTTTTGCAGGGTTCAGTTTACAGGTCATCTTTGTAACTGTCCAGGTCACTTTTTTCGTATGTTGTTATGGTCTTCTTAGATGTAAAACAGCTTTCTTTCTCACATTTGGTATGCTCTGTTGATGTGCTCTATTGGTGCCCTTGGCTAGGCTGCCCCAGCAACAATCGGCGGTGGGAATGTTGCAGAAGGCATATGAGGAGGAAGCAAAGAGGGAGACTGGCCAGCAGCGGTTTCTTATTACTCCAAAGGTTTAGGGGAGGGATCTTGTTTACCACTGATTCTTCCCTGAAGATCTGTAAAGGGTGACTGGAGAAGGTGAGCAGAGCAGGGTCATTGTAATAACAAGGATTTGAATGGAGACACCATGGCAATCACAGTGAAGTAAAAGGGGCAGTAAGGAGCTAGCTGATGATAGTGATGGGAAGACTGTTGGACTCCTGACTAGTATCTTGGGGAGGGTAATCCAAACACTTGATAATTTATGTTTCTCTGAACTGCCATTTATTTTTCCTGACTTGCCATAAAGTTCTGTTTGTTTAAATCCCTTTATTCACAACTGGAAAAATACAGTTAATCGTGGGTGCCCAATGATGTAATTTCTTTACGCAGCTCTTTGGGTGGATAATTGAGCTCATGCACAATCTTTTCGCTCAGCTTTAGTTTTCATTTGAATGCTCTTGGGCCATTCTTTTTCTATTTTGCTTTCTTCTGCTGAGACTGACAAAAATAGTGTAACTTTTTTTTTCTGACATAGACGCACTTCCCCCCTGCCCCCACCCACCACGTATGCCTCTCTGGCTTACTCCAAGACAATAAACCAAAGGGCTATGTCATGGCAACACTGCTTGTTCACTAATATTCTGAAGTGGACAAGGGCCAGAAGGAAATAGGATACTCTATTGCTGGTCCTGGAAACACTGAGTTCACTACTTAGCTGTTTCACCTTCACTTTACAGGCCTTATTCTTCCACAGCCTTTTCACTTGCAAGCTCTCTGTTTAAATTGTCTGTACTTGAATGATCAGCTCTTGGAACATAATACTGTTGTTAAGACTTACAAGAAAAGAATTGCAATTTTTCTTGATTAGAAGGGGCTCTTCTGAGCAGTGCAACTCAGTGCTGAAATTCCTCTTCCTGAGGGCTATTTCTGAAAGCCCTTCATGCGCAGAACTCTGATCAATGTGCCCCGTAGTTTCAGTCCACGGAAATAGCACTCCATAATTCCTAACAGGATTTTTCAGAGAATTTATTTGTATTGATTAAAAATTGGAGAGACCCATTATGATAAATGGGTAGGTTACATTTCAAGATTACAGTACTTGGCATTTAAAAAATATGCTAAAAATAAAATGGAACCCCTACTGTGGTGTCACAGAACCATACCGTGGAATGTGAAGGGGTAATAAATCACAGTTCATGATTTTCTCTCAGAAACAGACAACATCAAATGTTCAGAGAAAGAACTAATACTAAAAACTGATAAATATTCAATATGATGATTACAAAAGAGGATGACTGATTTTTATTTTCTAACTACAGTAATTTTCTTTTAACGAAAAAGAGTTTTTTTGAAGAGAAGATTAATATAATAATGAATTTAGATTTAGTAATTCTAAACTTAATTCTAACTTAATCTAACTTAATCTTATATATGCACATTTGTGATGTTTGTGATATGTATTTATCACAACTCTTCAGCAAACAACTATAAGAGCCAAAAAGCACACAGTCCAGATTTCAAATATTTGAGTATCAACACACAAACTTAGAGCTTCAGCAGTAAACATAATTTCATGTTTTTAAAAGCTCCTAAACCACCTTGTAGGTTGAACTTTACTGAAATTCAAATAAACAAAATTTGTAAAAACATCTGATAAATTATATTATAATGCTGACAGGTAAACCAAAGAAACTCATTTTGTATTACAATATTTAAGTCCTATAAGCAGTGGATTTATCAGGTACTTTCACAGTTTGGTGTTTGTGACTGCTGAATCTGTACTCTCTTCACAATCTTCATTTATTTTTGATAAAACTCTGGTTATGGAAGAGAAATTGGTTTCTGAACATAGCTGTAATAAATACAGTGCTGCAAATATTTAATCTGTACTTGAACATAATCTGTAAATCTTGTATATAGATTATAAAGTTCCTGAAGCTTTAAAATAGATGACTTTCAAGAATTTACCAGGACTACATATGTTATAAACAGGTTATGAGATACATATATATATATATATGTAGAAAAATATGGATGATTGTGAAGAAGCAAGATCCCTACAACCTCTCTGGTATTAGCTGAAGGGAAATCTGCATATAGGGGTATTTTTGTCCTGAGATTATATTAATAACTGTTGTTTCAGGAGCTGAAACATGGAAAAATGCGGGTTTTTTTTCCAGAAGCTAGATCTAGATTTAACGTCTGTTTTTTCTTTCTGCTTGTTCCTATTAGAGTAATGGACCTTGTGGTTTCTGGAGAGAGATATTCCTGCCATGCAGGGCTCTGCAAACACAGTAAGACAACTGATTCATTATTAAAATATCATAGCCATAAATTGTGTGGCATTAGCCTGAGCCTGAGCCCAAGTTACTTAGTAGCAGCATTCTTACTTTATTTCATTGAGATATTTCAATAACAGCAACCTAGAAAATACTGATTTTTCTAGTTAGCTGGCGTGTCTGAATACTGCCACCAGTGGGCAATAACGGGCCTTTTATTCTCATTTCGAGTCTAACTGTATCCATGAAAGAGAGAGAAGAAATAGGAATCTTTATCATGTCTGAGACTTGGTCCTGTTCTATTAATTCTTGACTAAAATTGGTCTGTTTCTTTTTTTTGTACTGCCTTTGTAGAGCACGACTCTCTCTCTGTCCAGCATTAGATGCTTGTATAACATTAAGTATAATAAATTCTTTATAAACTCATCTTTCCTCTCTTCCTCCTCTTCCCATCTTAACTTGGTAATTGAGCACTTTCATTGCTACTGCAGAAGCATTTTGAAGTGCTGAATATGTGACAAAACCTGTAGCCAATACAGTGAGCTAAGCACTTCATACAAAGATAACAGCAGTAAGGGGTTGGGGGGGGGGGAGGGAGGAAGAGAGGGAAAACCTACATAGAGAATTTATGTTAGAGAGATGGAGATCTTGATCAACCTTGAGTCTGCTCCATGACTTTATAACAGGGCCTATATCTCAAACCTATTGCTTAGCTGACCACCTGTGCTTCTTGATGAACTGACCTACCAACTTCGAGGTTTTGCTCTCTTGGACCCCAGCTAAAGCCTCTTATCCCGTCTAAATTGTATTTTAGTATTTACAACTGCATCATAGTCTCTTATTACTCTTTATTGAGTTCTTCTCAAGGTTCAGCTTAAATAAGACCTCTTGTATAAGCAGCAGTGAATATACTGACGGAAACAAAACCCAACTAGCTCTTGTGCAAACAGAGTAAGAAATGTTTTTGACTTGCCAAAATAGGTGAAAATGTTGTATTAGTATGAACGTGGACCTTATAGCCACTGCTGGTGAAGAGTTTCCAGCAGAAGTATTATGGAAAGGATGAAATGCTGTACTCCCAAGTTTTTGACATCACATGCAGAACAAGTGTCCTACTGAGGGTAGCATAGGCATGTAGCAAGTTAATTGTCAGATGTTTAGTCATTTTAGTTACTCTTCCATAGGCATGAGTTTTTAAGGTTTTTATTATATCTGGTAATATTTCCATAGGGGACCTTATGGTATTAGCATCCCCCCGTG
>VYZW01008970.1:1306-14201 GCA_013401315.1 Balaeniceps rex
GTGATAAATTATCACAGGAAAAAATTAACAGTTTTTAGTTGAGTGGGTTCATAACTATCTTTGCTCAAGTGGTTCTGTAGCCACACTGACACATTACACATTTTATTACTCAAAAATCTTGTTGGGAGGCTTATTACTGATGTCAGCTAGCTGTGGTTGCTTGAATGCTTTTCCTAGCTGGACTGCTAAGTTACCAGAAAACCACTTCATCTTTGTTTCTGAGTATAGGACACATGTATTTCTGGTAAAGAGTAGGAATACTGTGTAAAAACCTGACCAGTCATGTTTGAGAATGGTGGGTTTAAACTGGAATAGGTGCTAAGCTGAGCAGAAGGGAAAGCCACTGATGTTATGGAAGGAAATGAGAAAAGCCTGGCTTGCATCCAATGGAACAAAGATGGAGAAGATGTATGTTGAATCCTCTGAATTGGTCAGTGCACCAAAAACTGAGGAAGAAAAATTCCTTAGAGCAAAATGACAAACTTAGAAGATAAATGGACATAAATTCAGCTTTAATACAGTCTAAGCTGGAAATTAGGATAAGTTTTCTAATGAGGAAAGGAATATGGTCATGAAACAAGAATAATAATTGTGGGAAAGTTAATTAAGTTTGAATATCTGACATGATTTCTATGATTTCACTGGAATGGGCTCTGGTATCCCTTTTTCATTTCGAATGTCTGTGATTATAAGCTTTGCTGAGAAGCTCCTCTGTGTCTGTCCTGAACTTGTAGAGAACATAGCACAGTAGGACACCAGTCCCTCTGGAGACTTTGAGGTCCTGCAAATATTAATGTGGGCAGAATCCAAATTATATATTCAATTCCAGTAGCGAATCAAATACATCTTCTATCTTGTTTTGTAGCAACTTATGTATAACATCTGGAAAAAAAATTAGCAATTAATGAAAAAAAAAACATGAAAAAAATCACTACAAAGGAGCAAAATGTCATGGAAAGAATGTTCAGCTGAATGAATGGATGAGCTAAAAGTTTTGCTGGTAAGTGTGAGATTTAGATTATGAAGTCACAAGTGAAGTTTTCAAGGAGACCTGTTCCATTACTTAGGCAGTGGTTAATTGCTTTTTTCCAAAGCAACAAATTTACAGCCTGGATTTATCTGAGTATTGATGTGGCTTCCTGCAAAGGAAGTTTGCCTTAGATGAGATAAATGGCACAGACTAAAAATTGGCTTTTCCTAAATGTAGTATTCCAGTCATTTAAAAGTGATTGTGTATCTTGCATGGGAACAGGCAGAACCATGGACTGTCCCGAGGCTTATTGATTGCTGCAGGAGTGAGCACTTCGTAAATAACTGTATCAGTGAAAACAAAAATTTATCAAAAATGTTGAGAATTTGTAAATGAAAATATAATTTCTTAGTCAAAATATTAGCAAGTTCTGTCAATTTGAAAAATGGCACATGCATACACAAGTATTGCTGTTCATGCTGAGCATATGGAGTATTATGGCTAACTCTAGTCATACATATCACTGCTACATAGCAGTGATATTGACATTGTGTATTACTAAATAGTTAAGTATTCCTAATTACTTTACGTCACAAGTCCTTACATTTAACTAAAAGCATAAAAAAAGCCAAAAGTAAAAAAGAAGTCTTTCCCTAAGTCTATAGCTTCTTTCACTTCTTATGCTTTTCCTTTTAAATACTTAGTTTTGGTACAGTCTACCAATTGCAACCATTTACTTTACACTGGTAGCAGATTAGGTTACTTGAAACCCTGGATCAGCTGATAACATGATTTTGTTTCAAATTCAACTGATTCCCTTTTGTGTTTCATTCTCTTCTGTGACCTTATACACCTCTTCCTTTTGGCTTTCAGCTTCTTTATTTTTTTCCTACTGACTCTGGACTGGTGTTTTTTGGTGCAGTGTTTTGTTTTTTTTTTTCTTCCTTAGGTGTTAAGCTTGGCCTACTGGCTATACAATTTAGTATTTTTAATCTTCATCCCTGTTCCTTTTGACATAAGTCTACTCTGTTCTTTATTTGGTATTTCATAAGCTTCCGGATAGCTTCTATTTTGCTCCTGATAATCTCCTGATGGCATCTCTTTCACAGGATTTCCCTTTTTTGGCTGATTCATGATATCTCAACAAGGTTTAGTATTGTTTTCCAAGTGAATAGTTTTACTCAGTGAAAACTGCAGTTTTAGTCAACCTGAAACCTTTGTGACTGTTGTAAAATCGGGTGAACACTTTTAGACATTTAATTTAAAAAGTGGTTCCACAACAGTGTTTGCTGAAATAGGTCCAAGATATTTCTCAGTCTGGATTCATCGGGGATGTAGCAGCATTTGTAAAAGCAGTTTGGAGGAGGTAGCTGATCCTTTTCAGCTTGTTGCAGTCACAAAATTTGCTGAGTAGTCTTCCATGTCTAAGAAGATAGATAAACAATGAACAAGGAGAATTTTGAATGGATTTTTCCTGTTCTTTCCTGCTGAAGCTATTCTGTGTTAATAATTATATTGTTATACTCCAGGACATGACATGACAATGATCATCTGCAGTCAGGAAGATCTGGGTTCCAGTCCCTATTCCAATGATTATTTAGGTAAATTCCATAAAGTGAAACTGTTTAAAAGGAAATGGAGGCAAGTCTGCACTAGAATAGCTTAAATTTTAAAGTTTGGGGAAATGCTCTGAAGATGCACAGAAGTGATTTGAAGACTACTCTCCAGAGGAATCATCTAACCAGATATTCATAAAGTAGAAAGAAATATATAGCTCTCTTCATTCACTTAGCCCTCCACTTCAACCAAAAAAGCTGAAAATTAAATAATTTTGCTTTAAACTTATCAAAACATATGATTTCCAGTGCAAAGTATTATGTCAAATCTTACTTTTGGCTTTGCCTGAAACACATTTTCACTACTTTGACTATTGAATTGAAAAAAACCCAGTCATCCACTGAGCTGTAATCGAGACCAAAAAGATCAGACCAGTCACATTCTTTGTCAGATTCTTAAAGTGATGTGTCAGCAGCAGCTCTGTTGCCTTCATTAGAGCTTTAGCCATGTATTAGATCAAACTCAGGTGTCTGGAAAGAACATTAATCTCCTTTAACAACAGCAGTTGGCTAGCAATTGACTTTTAAATCTCTACCTGAGTCTAATATCTTGGCTGAGAGATCCCAGTGTGCATTCAGTAAATCTAACCAGATGATTTGTTTAGTGGTTAATTTCTTATTTTTCAGAGAGAGCAACTTTGGAAAGCTTGACATTGTTATTAAACTATGCTATGATATTCTCCTGTCTCCTATTGTGAATATCGAAAACCACTTTCTATAAAATACAAATGCTTTTTAAGTCTTTTTTCCCCATTGAAAAAAGAAAGGGGGAAAAAAAAAGATTTATTCACAGAACTTGGAGAAAACTGGATTTTTTAGCTAGGTTGTTGATGGCATGAGCCATAAACTATCAAGCTATGTTCATGGGTCAGTGAGCGCTTCATGACTGGAGATGTATGAAAGTCTGCTGAGAGAACACATCACGCCCTACTCTCGTTCTAACATCATTCAGTTGTTTTGAGAGGTGAGAAATTTCTATTTCCCATACCATCCCTTTTTATTATTTTTAACACCAGCTTTCTGAACATCCTTTTTCCCCCCACCCTTTGTCCTTGTTCTTTTTTATTTGCAAGAATAGGTGACTGTGTGGAAGGAAAAATACCAAAAATATGATAGTGACAGGATGTTGATACAGACAGTAGTTTAGATAGGAAGCTGCTCTCACTGTCCTCTGCTCCTGTCTCCAAATTCAAGCAACATTTTAAACACTTTATACCTTTTGTATTTTTAAATAAGAAAGGGAAGGGTTGGTTTGTGCACAGGCTGAGAGACTGTAAATTAGCAGAAATTACATTTATAGTTTAGCCAGAGATTTTGTACTGGAAAACACTTCTTTGTCCCAAAATCTTGAAAATATTCTTAGAGATCTTTTTTTTATTGTTGTGTACTTTAATAGCAGTGTATTGTACAAATAACTGTATCCATTTTACCTGAGACATGGGATTGTATGAGCCTCCTTCTTCTCAGCAAAGCTCAGGGAATTTCTCACTGCCAGTACTGTGACAGGGAAACCTTTGTTTATGCAGTCAGATAGACTGAAATAGCTGCCTGTATTCTGTTATATTTAATTTCGTAACCAGAATGTCAGATCATATTTGGATCCATTTATGTCTCATGGCAGCCTCCTAATTTACACTCTAGATGCTTGATTTTTCTGGCCACAAAACAGCACTAATTGAGGTTGGTTTTGTTTTCAGTTGTACCATTTGAACAACTACAGAAAATGGTTTTTCCTTTTCTGTTGTGCTTTAATATATTCCTGAACCACACAGGATTATGTTAATTATCTCTATAAAAGTCGAAGTTACCAGTGTTCTCAAAAGTAAAATACAGAATAGTTGGCATTGTTAGTATAACGGTGGACTTTTATTTAGACACACTTCAATCACAAAAGCAATGTGTGAACCACGTTTAATACTTCGTCTCAGATGAGCAAAGTGGTAAACACTCACCGTTTTCTGTTACCTGTAAAAAGTTGATATTCTTATCAATCCTTTTAGGGAAGAAACGAAACAGGGAAGGCAGACTTTGTGGTGGGTAGGTGACACTAAGTCTGAATCAGATTGACTCAGTTGTATGTGGCTGTTTCAATACCATTAAAAACTTGCAGACTGTGGATTTTAAAACCAGTGTGAGCCTCATTTGGAATCCTATTACATTTTACATATTTGCTCAGCTAATGTTGTTAGCTTAGTTAGACTGACTGCTTTACACGAGAAGAATCATGAGAGGACGTCCTGTTTAGAAGTCCTTGTAAAGTGAAGTACCGTTAATTGATGAAAGTTACACATTAGTAAATATTCTTAAACTGATTGTTCATCATCATACACATGCATAATTATTTGATAGAACAGACTGTGCTCATTGGCAGCTAGGTCCATACATGCATGGAATGACACAGAATTTTTAACCTTAGTGTTTATTTTTAATTCTGAATAGTCAAGCCTCTAAATAAAATAGATATGAAATATTTTATAGAATTTTTTTAAGTATTCTGAATGGCAGTATCATCTTCTAATCAATGCCTCTGGTAACATCTGATGCTACATAAACTAAACTAACTTAAAAATTCCTCAAACAGATGCTTTGTCATCATATAACTGACAGAGTTTCTGCTGAAACATCTGTTGCCATGTTGCAAAGTTTCCCTTTTTAATTATTTATGTTCAATCTCTGTTCATAGACAGAGCTTGTCAAATTACAGAAGCATAGAAGTAGTATACTAAATAATTAACAAGATAAAAATTGTCATATTTTCATTTGGTTAGGGATGCTTTTATCCTGTACATTCTTCTTTCTTCTTGCAAGTTCCATGTTCACCCTCAGCTCATTCCCATCCTTCCCTTTTTTCCTCTCTTCAGTGGGGGTCCCATTTCAGAACTGGAATTTCACTCATTTCTCCCTGCCTTAAGAGGGTTTTGGATCAAAGCTCCAGACAAGACCTGACTGTTATTTCTTAGAAGGGACACCTGAATTGACACACTAAATTTGAGTGTCCCATTTGAAATATCCCAGGCAGGTATAGTTCAACACCTGAACTCTGTTCTGTATTCTAATATTTTACTTTCACGTATACAGATGATAGTGCCACATATATGTATTCAGCTCTCATTCTGGATAATATTTTTTGAGCTAATTGGGTTTAGGTCTAATCTCTAGGCAAGATACAACTAATAAGAAATCTTACATGAAAGATTTGTGCTGACTTTGGCCTTTTTGTCAAATCCCTGATGAGTGCAACTTTGTCTGATTCTGTGTATCGGTAGATTTTTAACGTAGCAAAAACACTTGGAGCTCACAGTTCTTACTTTAAGATTTGACAATTTGTTGAACTCTATGTACTTATCAAAGTCATTTGGATCATCACAAAGATTTCAATTTAAGTAAGGTATAAAAGAGCTCTTTTAAAAGGCTACCATTTTTTCAGGAAAGAGGAATAGCAGTGTCCTGGTTTCAGCTGGGTTAGAGTTAATTCTCTTCCTAGTAGCTGGCATAGTGTTGTGTTTTGGATTTAGTAGGAGAAGAATGCTGATAGCACACTGATGTTTTAGTTTTTGCCAAATAGTGCTTACACCAGTCAAGGACTTTCTTTTTCAGCTTCCCATGCTCTGCCAGGTGCATGAGAAACTGGGAGGGGGCACAGCCAAGATAGTTGATCCAAACTGACCAAAGGGCTATTCCATACCATATGATGTCATGCTCAGTGTATAAACTAGGGGGAGTTGGCTGGGGGGCAGCGATTGCTGCTCAGGGACTGGCTGGGCATCGGTCAGCGGGTGGTGAGCGGTTGCATCACTTGGTTTTTTTCTGGGTTTTGTTTCTCTCTCTCTCGTTCTCCTTTTCATTGCAATTTTATTACTATCATTATCATTATTATTATTATTTTATTTCAATTGTTAAACTGTTTTTATCTCAACCCACGAGTTTTCTTTTGCCCTTCCAATTCTCTCCCCCATCCCACCGGGCAAGCAGGAAGAGGTATTGTCTTCTGTGCCGATTGCTCTGAGTTGCAGGAAGAAGGAAGGTTTCCTTCCTCTGTGGAAGAGGATGGAGAAAAGGAGAAAGAAGGCATATTTAGAGTTTCTAATGGAACGCTAGGCAAGGAATATCAGAAAGTGATACTTCAGACCAATCATCCAAAGCACAGAGTTTTGTAGTGATGGGGGACTTCAGCTAGAGTGGTATCTGTTTGAAAAGAACACAGCCTACAGCAAATTTTTGCAAGTTGCTGGTGAGAATTTTCTCATACAGAAGTTGGAGAAAGTCTGCAGGCCTTTCTGTGATTGGCTAACTACTAATTTTAGGCTTACTCTTACATTTTCAAGTGGACAATTAAAATCTATTCCTAGAAAAGGCAGGTGGAAGAACATTAAATAAATAAATAAACCCACAAAAAAAGCCTAACCCAATAGACTTAAAAAAGACAACTTCAACAAATATGAAAAAAAAAGATAAATTTAATCATCTGAGAAACAAGCACATGGATTTGAGTAGCTGACACTTCCCTAAAGTATATTAAGGGTGCTAACTCAAACTCTTGCACTCCAGAGGAAGGAA
Source organism: Balaeniceps rex (assembly GCA_013401315.1). Classification (NCBI taxonomy): domain Eukaryota; kingdom Metazoa; phylum Chordata; class Aves; order Pelecaniformes; family Balaenicipitidae; genus Balaeniceps; species Balaeniceps rex. The sequence goes on from VYZW01008970.1 coordinate 8,450, forward strand.
AAGGTAGTACACAGCAAGGGAAACTAGGCCAAATTATAAATTACCTGCATGAAGAACACAGAAACAAACCCTGAAAGACTGAGGCACAAGTGGAAACCTGGCTATCGGGATAACGAGTTTTATAGACGCTCACTGCTAAATAGCAAGGGTGCATTCAGTTCCACAGAGGCCTTTCCTAGGACTGGTGCTACTTAAAATTTTCATTTACAAGTTGGATATTGGAAAAGAGAGTCTGTTTATTACATTCAGAGATTATGCCTCCCAGAAAGAAGTACGCTGGAAGGGAGCATTAGAATTGAAGATGACATTGACAGCTTACAGAAATATCCTGAAAATATGGTCAAATTCTTTAAGGTCAGTACAAAGTTTTCTGCTAAAGAAGGATTAATCAATTGTGTAAATGCAGGATAGCTAAGTAGCAGCTCTTCCAGGGTGGATGCAGGAAACAGTGAATCACAAACTAAACTGTGATTAAGGTATTGAAGAAAAGGAAAGGAAAAAGCAATACTGTGTTGGGAAGTGTGTGTTAATAAGACTACAGTTTTCAGATATGTGAATTTATCTGCCCACTGCTTTTGATGTCCAGAAAGTGTCAGCTGCAGAATTGCTTTCAGTTTTAGGCATTGCTATGCAAGAAAACCATGATGCTGGCTATATGTGTATGTACATTGTGTGTATGTCTATTCAGAGTATGTGCGCCACCTCGCTGCTTGCTGGGCCTGGGGACATGGAGCTGCAGCAGCCTTGCCTCTATTGAGCTACCAGATTTCGCAATTCATGACAAGTACATCTGGAGAAAGCTTAGACATAGACAATAAGAATTAAGAGAATTGTGAAGAAATAAAAGTTTTCTAGATAAAAAAGAGAAGTAAAGGAGAAGACAGTGCTCTTTAGTATGTAAGAGGAAATGCATAGAGGAGGGAAATAATCTGTTGTCCAGATTCAAGCACTTGCAGCAAAGGAGATCAAGTTTCAATATTAGGGCAAACTACCTGATAGATAGGAAGGTCAATGCTAGTGTAGTTTGCATGGGTAAGCTATGCAACTTCCACCCATACAGGTTTTTAAAGAGTAGGTCCTACAGCCTTCAGTGAGGAATGCTGTTACTGATCCTGATTTTAGTTGGGGAATAGTTATGGCTTCCTTCGCACTTGCATGCTTTGATCTTATTTCACTTACAAATTTCTCATTTTGATTTGACATTGAAAATGTCATGTTTTATGATGCCAGATATGTATCTGCTGATGGGAAGTTGAGGGATTTGTCCTGTTGGACCTCTAATGTCCTGCAGCAAGTGGGTGAATTCTAAGTCCTCTGCAGCTGAAAGGCTCAGCCTCAGACCCAAATTTAGAGAAGAAGTTTTTGGGGTCAGAGTGGGCTCTGACCAAGGCTTGGGTCTAAGAGATTTTTGTATGGAAAGCTACCATGGACTGAAGACAAATTTTAAAGTTGACCGGTCCTCTGTGTTGACATAGCTTTTTAAAATATTAATATAACTCTTGTTTTGTCTTTTTTCTGTATCTCTTTCCTCAGATGAACGTATATTTCTCTGCAAAGTGCCCTTATTCTGTGTGAGTTGGCTTGGAGCAGCAGACAGATGCTTCTTGCTCTTTGATGACAGATATTTAGCAGGCTGAGGGCTGTCAAGGAAGAATTTTTCCAACGTCATCGGTACTTATCTGTCTCATCCAAGTAGCTGTGCTAGTGGTTCATAGTGCACTGCTATATGAAGCGGTAATTATTTATTGATTTATTTCACTGCAGAAAACCTTCCACCTTCATTTGGTGAGATGAAAACGGAATCTTTAAAGCAGAATGTCAGAGAAAATATCTGAATGATACCTCTAGGATAAGCCATAGCAAATGGGCCCTACTTCTAGCAGTGGACAAAGGCTGAAACAACAGGCTACTCTGAAGCATGTTCCCTCAGTGGACCCCTTTAGAGAGGAAGGAAGGAAAGGTAGTTCTGGTTCACATGGAGGAGAAGTAGCTGTGGAGCCTTTGCAGGATGAGGTCCAGGAAGAGAAGTGAGGGAGCTCTGAATAGGGAAGAGTGAACAGAGTCGATGTTTGGTGATGGTGGTTCTGTCGGAAGAAATGCAGCCCCAGAAGCACAGTTGGTCAGGGCTGCAGGAATGGGAGGCAGGCATGGGGAGGAAAGTGAGGAACTGCTTAGCCCGGTGTCAGTTGCTGTAGTACTTTATTAGAACACTACTAATGCGGATAGTGGTGAGTAGTTTCTCTTAACATGTTGTTTTCCTACTGCTGTCAGTCTGGAAACGATTTGGTAGTGTCTGCCCTTGGGCTGTGTCCTGCGCCCCTCATGGAGTTTTCTTCCTTCATGTCTGCTGGACATGTCTATCAGAGCAGTCATCAATCCCATTTTCCTTCTGTGAAGGTCCTGAATATCATGCCTCCTGGAGATGGAGTCATTTCTGATTTGGTAATGGGGACAGTGCCTAGAGTCAGCAGTACATGTAAATGAACAGCCTCTACTGCAGCCCAGAAGTCAGAGGCTAGTTATATTGCAAGAAGGAAGAGGAGGATGGGCTTGAGAACATGCTGGGCCATACTGAAAACACTGACAGCAGTAGTATGAGACACAAAGCTTAGGGAGAGAGACAGAAGCCTCCTAAACTGTTACAGGCTGCTAAAGAGCAGAAATTAATTCCACATATGCTCTATGATTTTATTTCTAATCCCTATTGAGCATATCTGGAGGGGAAGAAACAACGGTCACATGTAGCCTAAGGCTGTGACATTATATGCAAAATACACAAGAATGGAGACTTTATATGTCCCCACTTTCTTGAGAAATGTTTCCTTTCTGCTATAATGAAAATAATGACATCAGACAGCTTGTTGCTTTGCTTTACTTTTGGGAGTATCTAATCTCTGTGCTGCTTTGAGAATGGCACTATGGCCTTGCTGTAATAGTTGGAAGGTGGGCCAGAAAACATGGAAGACTCAGCTCATATCATACTCCAAAACAGCTACAAGCAAGGTGCTGCATCTTTTGCTGAGAAGACATTCTGCATAGATATATTAAAAGAGCTATGGATATTGGAGCATCGGTATGCTAGTCCAGAGAAGTGACTTTTCAGTTGCTGTCCTCTCACACCACTTCCTCTTAACAGGTTAAGCGACATGCTATGACACACTGAGGATTCAAAGGTGGTCAGGGAAGTTGATATGGATGTCATTTAGGTAACCCTATTTTGTGGTCTGCTAGGGAGAAAGCTGATATACAGTGAGCCACTTCCAATGACATCACTATACTGAGAAAGCAACAACACTAAAGAAATTCCTGGTAGAAATCTCACTTACAGTGAGCCACTTCCAACAGCATCACTGTACTGAGAAAGCAACAACACTAAAGAAATTCCTGGTAGAAATCTCACTGAGTGCTTTTCTGGAAAGTTTCACATGAAAGTCCTCAGTGGAAGGACCGCTAGTTGATGTCAATGAACTCCCTAACTCTAAGTACCTGTGCTTTGTTCAGCAAGGAACAAGGAGGCAGGAGTACTTCTGCAGAGGAAGAGGCTTAGGTGTTAGTTTTTGCTCATGATCAGTCAAGATATCACCATTATAGGGTATTGATATTATTGCAGGTCTTTCAGCAGTAGAGAGCAAAAGATCTCTTTAGCACTGAATGCAGGTGCTTGTCCTACCTTTGGGAGGAGACATTGTATTGCTGCTGCAGTATAGGAGATAAGGAAGGAACAATAAAAGACACTATGGTGTGAGGGCAGGGATGGAGGTTTAGTTGGTCAATCTTTGTTTTTTAATGTGCACTGGAAGGAATTCTTCTCCTAGCATTCCATCAGGAGGATTTTTTTGGAGCTGGATGGTTGCTTGAGCCTGTCACTTTGGGCTCCTCCACTGACTCTGAAAGCACTCATTAGCACTTTTCTGAGCTGTGATGCCCTTTCCATGAAGCAACAATGGAATACAAGACAAAAAAAACAAAGCTGGTTCCTTGGGGTCTTTATAGGTGAGTTCCAGAAATGCTCGTTTTCGATTCTGTCCTCATGTATACTAGGTCTCCCTTTTTAGCAGTACCAGGCCAAATGAAACATTCTGAAATGTTTAAAGTTATTTGTTTTGATTCTCTCCAAAACTTCTTTTTATTTCTTTTGTGGATATTGTTTTTTCCTCCTGGTTTTCTTTTTCTTTTCTTTTTCTTTTAAATTCTTCAGGTCTTTTTTCCAAATCAGAATGCAAACTAGACTTTGAAATTTTTTGTGAAAGATGCATTACTATTCTTTATCTAGGTCTATAAATAGTGTTTTAATAGTTTGCACAGTTTTCCTTTAGGGGCCATTTCTTCTTTCATCTATTGTCTGCTCATTTTGTTGTTAATGCTAAGGGTTGAAAAGATTTTGTTTTTCTTCTCTGAAATATCCACTCTCTTGAAAATACTTTACTTCAAGAGATATCTTACTGGCACCCCAAGATCTTGAACTTCATAAGCAGAAAAATAGAAAACAAAAATATAATAAAACCTATCAATTGGTTGTCCTTAATGACTCACTTAAACAATAGTCATGCTGGTTTTGCCGTAATTATTATATGTTAGCCATCTTTGGCCAAAGGAGCCAACTGTGAATTCAGTAAAACATGTTGCCATGATGGCTGGGAAGAGCATTTGTTTAAGTTCATGTGAGGAGTTAAAATGCTTTGAATGCTTTATTTTCATTCTTCCCTCTGCCTTTCAAAAAGCAGCTTTGAAACCATACAGAGTCTACCAATTACTTAGTAATGCAGGATTTCTGTAACACTCAATCAATTACTGCACCCTAATTAGAAACATATTAGCACTCTTATAAAGACAGGTCTGGTTTAGATTCACCATTTTCGGAATGTGTGAACAGAACAGTACTTCAGATCAGATCTCACCCATAGCATCAATACTTTCCTATTTTTAGTGGAAATATCTCTGCGGATGCACTGCTGTTGTCTTACTTGCCTGTTTTATGGTAGCATCATGATGGTGGGCCAAAGTTATAATGGTTGATGGACCGATAACCTTAAGTCTTGATACCTCTCTATCATTTCCAGCCATTTCCATGGGTGATCAGTTTGAAGTAGACATTCTTCTAAGCCTTATACAATATTCCAGTTCCTCTCCTTGCTTACTGGTTATACCACACATCTTCATGTGGGTATCACATGCCTACTTTTCAGTCTAACACCATTAGTGAAAATATGGAGCAAAATTTGTCCCAAGATTGATTCTTTTAGTACTCTACTAATCGCTTTTTGTTTGTTCATCTTAATCTCCTTAATATGGTCTAATTCAGTTTGACTTTTGGATGGTTTTGTTTCATTCTTGCCTTTTCTGACATCTTATTCAGAGCTTTCCTTGGTGATCTTTCTTATTTTCTATTCCATTCCCATTCTTTTACATTTGGAATTCTGCTTATTACAGATACTAGATATTCGGGTATTAAGTTGGATATTCATCCAGCTGGGTTTAAACTCTAGGGGAAGTTTTCTTCCTTTTCCTTAGATTTCAAGTTTGAGGTAACTTCTGCAGCTTTAACTTAAAAGGGATTCCAGATCTGATTTTCACTGAAGTCATTCAACCTTTAACTATCACTCAGTTTCGTGCCTTAATAGTGTGATGCTGTGTGTGAAGGTAATCAGATATTCTGAAAAATTAACCTGGTTGCACTTGTCTGTTGACCTTCACAGGAGAGCTGGTACATTATCCTTACCCCGATCAAGCAAAGGACTAAAGCATTTAACAT
>VYZW01008971.1:1212-14506 GCA_013401315.1 Balaeniceps rex
ATGTCAGAGAGCAATAAGTTTATGTAACAGTATGAAAGTCAGTGATTAGACAGGGAAGCATGTCTCTGAAAACTACTCGAAAGACAAATCAGTAGAAAAAGCAAAAGGTCAAGAGGCATAATGTAAGTTAAGGAAGGCAACTTTGCAAAAGTTCTAAAAGAAATTACCCAGAAGGGGCTTTGATATAGGAGGAATTGGAAAAAGCACAAAGTGCATCTGGCATGAGAAAAAGATTATAACAATTATATTGTTAAATAATATTATATAACAAAGATTATATCAAATTATAAAAATTTCTGGGATAATCACACATCACAATATTTAACCTGCAGTTTCCTAAGTTACACAAAAAGTTTTAAAACTTAAGACTTTACAGGGACAAGAAGCTGCTGATGTTGCTCACAGGAGAAAAACAGCGGTGGGAAAAAAAGGTCAGGTTAACTGCCTTAACACTGAGGAGCTGAACTGTTTCATAAACCAGTCTTTTCTTACAAGAACCGAGAAACAGAAAAGCTATCCTATGTTTGTATGGCTACAGTAAAAACTAAACCACAGCACAGAAGTTTCTTGAGCTTTCTTGGAAACTTACCCTTTAACCGTGGAGTGGTTCAGTACCACATGTACTCTTTAACTGTTCAATTTTCTTTCTCTCTTAACCATAAACGTGCCAGAATTCTTTGCTACTATGACTAGATCTACTATCCCATCCAACACAAGTAGCAAAATGTCCATTTCTCTCACTGCAGCACTTTTATTTATTCATTTATTTTTCTCATCCTCCTTTCAGCCTGGGTATTACTGACTACCTGAGGCATATTGCCAAATAATACAAGATTGATAACATGAAGTTAAACACCCAGCCAGCAACCTAGGCCAACAAGCATGCTAATGATAATTTGTATCTCACTGAGGACTTCTTCTTAATAGAAAGTATTAATGCTATCCGCACAGGACACTTCAGCTTCCCCATCTATCAGAAGACTCAAATTTTCACTCATTTCTTAAGTTGGACAGCAAGCTGGTGTCATGTATGAGAAAGCTCAGAATGCCAGTGAGAGCTTATTTGGGGAACACGAAGAACATGGCTGTGACATTGATGAAGTACAGCAACTCCCCAGGGTGAATCCTTTTGCCTTTTCTCTTCCCACCAGCTCAACTGCAGATGCAAGATATGAATTCTGTCTCCAGTATTTCCACTACTGCAAAAGACCACAAGGGCTCAGCCCATCCCTCTTTTGTGACACTGGCTCAATGAGAAATCAATATATTCACAAAAACATTGTCAGACATAGTTTACTTTGCCTCTGAAAAACAAAGTTCTTAGAGCAGGGAGATTGCCCACAGTGTGCCACTGCCACATTCAGTTACATTCAGGAGACTTTTCCTCAGTAGCATTGTTTAAACCTTATTCAAGAAATTTACACAGCTCTCAAGACAATTACCACATGGAAAGGATGCTTTTGTTCCCTGTTTACAAGACAAACAAAGCAGACTTGAGACATACTTTTTGGTATTGCTAATTTCAAGGAAGCAGCAAGTTGCTTTAGCTAGGGGACAGAACCCAAACTTCCCAAGCAGGTGCAAAAACACAAGCTAAAATTGGAATACGCAAACAGCTGGAAGCACTCCTTGCAGCAAACCACTAAATTTGTACAGGCATTTTAAGATCTTCCAATATGCATCCAACTCTAGTGAAATTACAGCTTTGTACACTCTGGCTTGACAGCAAGATTATCTACTAGGATCTCTCTAAGAATGATATGGAGAAGAGGCAATGCCAGCAGTGGAATGTGGTGTGGACACATTCCCAGAAAGCAGGGGAAAGAAGGATCAGTAGATTCATAAGTCATCTTGAAGAAGCAGTGAGGGGTTACTGTAAAAGCTTCCTAATTATTCATAGCAATTAAAATCAAGGCTGTTGACCAGAAATCCAGTTACTTACCATTTTGAAGAGGAAAAATTAGTAATTTCAGAAGTAAAAGCAGGGAGAGGGCCAAAAAATACCTTTAAGGAGATAAAAAAGGGGGAGCAAGAAGAAAGAATCGTGAGTAAAGTCAGAGGGAGCTACCTCTGCCACAGACATCTGTCCCCCTTGCCAGGGCACTGCCTCCAGTGCCAGGACTTCCTGAAGCCTGGGTAATATGATGGGAAGAATTACTACTTTGAGTGTACCTCACTCAAATTCCGTTCTTAAGCATCTACTGAGGGCCACAAGTAGCAACCGGGTACAATCTAAACTGACACAGGACTAACCTGTATCTGACAATACAAGAACAATTTGTTCCAAAACTACTGTTCACCTTCCACAAACATCCCTCCAGACTTTTAAGTCCAGTTGTAGATAGGTTCCAGATTTTGGAAGGCACTTCAGTACTTTTGTGTGGCCTCAGTAAAGAGGCAAGACAGAACATGACATCACCAGCGGGATCAAGAACAGTCCCTCACAGTGTAGGAAACCCATTAACAGACATCGCGTGGCTTACTGGGCACAAGCAGTTTTCCACAGCCCTCGCAGTCCTATCACAGACTGGTAAGTTGCCTGAACAGGGCAAAAGAAACCTCCTGACACCAGGTCAGATAGTATCTATATGACACTTTCTCCCCACTCTGAAAGTAGTCTGCTTGATTACCAGTTTTTCTTTTTGCACTATCCATTTGCAGCACTTTGCTAAATACAGCCTCTCTGAGCACAACAGCAATGTAAGTAAAAAGATTCTGCCCCATGAAGCAATGAAGTATGGAGCATTATTTCCTGGTACAGAAGCCAGGTACAAAGTCTATGATTTTCCTGGAACATGACCAAGGGTCAGATTTTGACTTCTAGCAGGATACAAGGACTGAGGAAAGTCTGAAGTTTCTTTAGATTGCCTAACACTTAGCATGTGACAGACCCTTCTGTGCTCAGGCACCTGGAAACTGAAACTAGAGGAAAGAAGAGCAGATAAGGTTAGCGCTGGAGAAAGAGAGAAGAAAGCAGTAAACAAAATATTACATATATCCGCTGGAAATGATGTCTTTGTTTCTCTTCCTCCTCAAGACACCCAGAGGTGATGGATGGTAAGACAAGTTGGAATGTAGGGGAACATTAGTAGGAGTTAGGATCTGAGTACCTAGGAAATAAATAAGGATATGTGCAGCCAAGGCTAAACATTAGGAAAAAAGGAACTGGGAAGAACACCTCCCAGACACAAGCTCAACCCAGGGACTGCCTAATATTAAAAGATTCCCACTTCTGCCAATAGTGGGATGTTACAACGAATTCAAAGTATCGTTTAACAAGAACCCAACACAGAGCAGCAACTAATCTAAGCGCTCTCAATACAGGCAGTCTCTCAGAAGCCATCAGAAAGACTGGAAGACCCTGCTTAATGCTCCTAATAGTCTTATGTCTGAATCTCCTTTCAAGAGCTACTTTAAGAGAGAAAAGCACAATCCAGATTTTAACTCAAGTACTATCAGCAGCCTGCTTCAATAAGCCATTTAAGCCACAAGCTGTTTAATATTTTCATCGATGACATAGCCAGCAAGATCGAGTGCACCCTCAGCAAGTTTGCAGATGACACCAAGCTGAGTGGTACAGCTGACACGCCTGAGGGACGGGATGTCATCCAAAGGGACCTGGACAGGCTGGAGAGGTGGCCTGTGCAAACCTCATGAGGTTCAACAAGGCCAAGTGCAAGGTCCTGCACCTGGGTCAGGGCAACCCCCGATATCAATACAGGCTGGGAGATGAGGGGATTGAGAGCAGCCCTGCGGAGAAGGACTTGGGGGTACTGGTGGAAGAAAAGCTGGACATGAGCCAACAGTGTGCGCTTGCAGCCCAGAAGGCCAACCATATCCTGGGCTGCATCAAAAGAAGCATGGCCAGCAGGTCCAGGGAGGTGATTCTGCCCCTCTACTCTGCTCTGGTGAGACCCCACCTGGAGTACTGCGTCCAGCTCTGGAGCCCTCAGCACAAGAAGGACATGGAGCTGTTGGAGCGGGTCCAGAAGAGGGCCACAAAAATGATCCGAGGGCTGGAGCACCTCTCCTACGAGGACAGGCTGAGAGAGTTGGGGTTGTTCAGCCCGGAGAAGAGGAGGCTGCAGGGAGACCTTATTGAGGCCTTTCAGCACTTAAAGAGGGCCTATAGGAAAGATGGGGACAGTCTTTTTAGCAAGGCCTGTTGTGACAGGACAAGGAGTAATGGTTTTAAACTAAAGGAGGGTAGATTTAGACTGGATATAAGGAAGAAATTTTTTACAATGAGGGTGGTGAAACACTGGAACAGGTTGCCCAGAGAGGTAGTGGAGGCCCCATCCCTAGAAACCTTTAAGGTCAGGTTGGACGGGGCTCTGAGCAACCTGATCTAGTTGAAGATGTCCCTGCTCACTGCAGGGGGGTTGGACTAGATGACCTCTAAAGGTCATCCCTTCCAACCCAAAGCATTCTATGATTCTATGATTCTATGATTTAATGTTAGTTCTCCTAGAGTCAAATGACTAAGCTATGCTCTGGATTTCTAGATATAGATCGTCATTTGTCTAACTGCCAATGTTTTCTACATTATTTTCATAACAGAAGCACCATCTTATGATGGGAAACTCCCACTGTTTTTACAGGAAATTTTTTCTCTCCAATACTGGCAAACATACTACAAAGCTTATGAGGATGAACTCTAAGTTGAAAATAACTGCAATACTAAAATGTTTTTAATGAATAGTTCAGCTGGGGAAAAAAAGCGTAGTCAGATGTTTCGTTCTTTAGGACTGGGTTAATACAGTTCTGTGAAATGATAACATGCCTTTGGGTGATAAGGGCAATTCAGGTTTTCTGCTTTTTACTTGATAAGAAAGAAAAGCTATCTAATATTCATCATATGCCTTGAACACAGTTTACATCATATTTGCCTGTGCATATCAAACATGAGGCAAAAAGCACCAAACATGTACTAGTACTGTAAGCACAGGAGGAAAGCACTGGGGCTGCATGAGCAAACCATACAGCAGAGCCTGGTAAAAATTACATTCAGCAGCTGAGGCTGGCATCTACCAGCCTGCAAGCTTGTGCTTTGCAATAGTATTGGGGGTTAGGTAGGAAGGATTACTACCCACAAAATGAGAGGCCTCTAGCTTCAGTCTCCTGAATAGTGAGGATTACTCAAAACTGCAGGTACAGAGTGGAAACCAAGCTATTCTTTTTGATTCATGAACAAACTGAATCACATAAATGAAGGTAAAGTTCAAAGAAACACCTGCACATTGAGGCCATTGCATCTGTGAAACTTCTTCATTCAGTTTGCGTTACTGTAGAGCTGCATGCAACAGAAAATAAAACCTTTTCTTCCTGAAATACCAAGTTATTCTCTTTTTCTCCCCCTCCCAAGTTCCCAAGTATATGGTCCTTCATCATTCATGCTATCTCTACTATTATCTGCACATGGGGAAATTTTTTTTAACAGACAAAAATACAAATAAATCGATGCCATCACTATTTATTTACTTTTACAAAGCACTTGTTTACTGTGTAGGTCTGTCCGAAATTTAATCTGTATATCCTAATAGCCCCCTAAAGACTACCAAAACAGATTACTAGTTACAGCAAATAATCTTCCAGATTACTGAAAAAATAAAAAAATCTCGATATTCAACATTGTAATAGCTAGCAGCCCTCCCTGTTACTCAGTGCTCCTAGCAATCTACCCAACAGGTACAATGGATGAAGAGAGGCAGAAACAAACATCACCCAGAAGTTACTACGCAGATTGAAAAAGAAGTGGTCTTAGCTTCCATTTCTTGATCCCATGTTAGGGCAGCACTGCCACTGAGGGAAACACTTCCAGCCCTCCCACATACTGTAGGTATGCATCTGTAAGAACACCCAGTGAACCTGGACAGGGGATTTACCTCAGTTAACACCTAATGCTAGTGTTAAATTGCAGCAGTTCATTCATCCAGCTTAGGAGTGAGGTGGTCAGAAGCCAGGTGATAATGGCCAGCTTTTTCTGCTATTCCAGCTGCAGGTTAAGTGTGCATGAAGTTATGACCTTAGAAACACAGTTAGTTTTTAGGACATTCCTTATACTGTTTCTAGACAGCTAATAGAGGGATGGATGCCTGATTCAGAGCTTCATGACATGAACTAGAGGAAACACACACACAAAGCAAATGCTTTATGAACTCTGAAAAGATCAAAGCTGTCCTTATCTGCCTTCATGCAACTAATGCCAGTCAAACAGTCAAAAACACCCAAGCCCAAACCAGCTCTTGCAGCATGTCCTGATTTCACCTTCCTCCTGTTTTGCCACAAAGGTCCCACAGCCTCACACTCAATACAAAAGAAAGAGACTGCGCAATATTGAACCACTGCTAGCAATGGATGCAGATGGTGTTCTTTACTCTGAAGAGACTGTTCGTCATCATGGTAAAAGCTTCCTGGAGCGACCACCTACCTAAGAGTTCATGAAAAGGTCCCACACCCACACATTCCAGTGAAAAATTGATCCCTTCAAACACATTTAATAAAATTTTCTTCAAACAATACTGATGTCTTGGATAAGCCACAGCACCTGCATGTCTTTGGAAAGTCTCAAAATGGGCCACTTTTCACCATAGTACAAAATACAAGATGGGTATACAGCAACACCGACTGATCCTCACAAATACAAGAGTTCTTAATCATTTCTTCTTGGTATGCAAGCCAAATGCTACTCAGAAAGGACAACTTCCTTATAAGCACAAGGACAGAAGCCATTTCCCTTTCCTCCTTACTCATAAACCCCATACACTCTTCCAGAGACATGGTTTCACTGATGAGCAAAGTTTATTACTCTCTATTCCTGCCAACAACCTTGCTGACCTCTGTCTTTACATGAAAACACGTAACAAAGCTCCCTCTGTCCTTGTGATGGATGTGACTGCTTTCTGAAGTTTACTCTGAACATCACAGCCATCAACATTTGACCACAAGATAGGTATTAGACAGATGTAATCCACTGAGAAGATTCTTGCAAAAATACACACAAAAATCTAGATATTGCATTTACAAAAAAACAAAGTGCAGCAATTTTATCAAATGACAGAGTAGCAGGCCATTCATAAGTAGATTTTACTGCAAATCACAGATCAGTCTGAACACTACTGAACACACTGTTTACATTCCATTTATACAGCTGGATTATTTCTGCATCTTTGCTACCCCTGCAGTAGCTCTCTCTCTACTGTGTGGGGAAAAAAAAAACAACAAACCCAACACCACCACAAAACCCCCACAACTTTCTGGAAGCCTTCTGGGTAAAGTTAAAAATGTGAAATCCCCCAAAAGCTAAGCAAAAGACATGATATATCAATCTCTCTCTACATCAAAAGGTGTTGGTTTAGCACTTCATTTTGAATTTGATAATTTTATTTGCTTTACAATTCCAGACTTTTCCCCATGGCAAACTTACAAGTATATACAGTACGCTAACATTTCTGACCAGTGAGTGATGTAAAGAACATCACTAGATTCACAGCCTTTATCTAGATTCTTCTGTATATACACATTTCTTTATTCAAAATAATGGCTGTTGTGCAGCTTGTTTTCAATTTTAGATGCAAGCTGTACGATGAGGAACCCAGAAAAACCTGCCTTTGGTGTCAAATACATTACACTTTTCAGCTGTAGAACTTTTCTATGCAGCAAACAGCTTAAATCATAAGTAATCACACACAAAACCATTCAAGGTGCTGAGTTGACTCTGCTCCCCTACATTAGCTTTTTCACCCAGCTTTTCATACACCTCATCTTGCCCCAGGACACCCTATGGAAAGTAGTTGTGTTTCTTTCTTCAAGCACCTGTCTTGGTGTTGTGACAAAATTACAAGGTCAAGTTCCTTGTGTAGTCAAAAGAGAGACAAGCACATACAGATAGGCAATGTTTGTCTGCGTCGGTTATCTATATGAATAATTCCAGATCTCTTTATTCCAGGCCATCTTGTGTTGGGTTTACATGGCAAGGTTTTGGTAGCTGGGGGCTACAGGGGTGGCTTCTGTGAGAAGATGCCAGAAGCTTCCCCTATGTCTGACACAGCCAATGCCAGCTGGACATTGGACCTGCCACTGGCCAAAGCTGAGCCAATCAGCAACAGTGGTAGCGCCTCTGTGATAACATATCTAAGAAGCAGCAAAATCTGTTGTGCAACAGCAGCCAAGAGAGCGGCATGAGAGGAACAGCCCTGCAGACACCAAGGTCAGTGAAGGAGGGGGAGGAGGTGCTCCAGGCACCGCAGCAGCGATTCCCCTGCAGCCCACGGTGAAGACCATGGTGAGGCACGCTGTCCCCCTGCAGCCCATGGAGGTTAACAGTGGAGCAGATATCCACCTGCAGCCCATGGAGGACCCAACAACAGAGCAGGTGGATGCCTGAAGGAGGCTGTGACCCTGTGGAGAGCCCGTGCTGGAGCAGGTTTCTGGCAGCACCTGTGGCCTCATGGAGAGGGACCCACACTGGTGCAGGTCTTCTGGCAGGACCTGTGGCCCCTGAAGGACTGAACCGCGTGGAAAGGTCCCATGCTAGAGCAGTTCCTGAAGCAGGTTTCTGGCAGGACCTGTGGCCCCTGCAGGACTGAACCGCGGGGAAAGGTCCCATGCTAGAGCAGTTCATGAAGAACTGCAGCGCATGGGAAGGACCCACATTGGGGAAGTTTGTGGAGGACTGTCTTCCATGGGTAGGACCCCACGCTGGAGCAGGGGAGGAGTGTGAGGAGTCCTCCCCCTGAGGAGGAAGGAGCAGCAGAGACAATGTGTGATGAACTGACCGCAACCCCCATTCCCCATCCCCTTGCACTGCTTGTGCGGGGGAGTTAGAGAAGTCCAGAGAGAAGTTGAGCCCAAAAGAAGGGAGGGGTGAGGGGAAGGTGTTTTAAGATTTGGGTTTATATGTCATTATCCTACTCTGACTTTTGATTGGCAATGAATTAGATTAATTTCCCCAAGCTGAGTCTGTTTTGCCTGTAATTACTGGGTGATCTTCCTGTACTTATCTCGACCCACAAGCCTTTTGTCATATTTTCTTTCCCCATCCAGTTGAGGAGGGGGAGTGATAGAGCAGCTTGGGGGGAAGCTGGCATCCGGCTGAAGCTAACTCACCACAACATGATAACCTTCTTTCTCCACAGGAGTTCGTTTTAGTTTCCATAGTTTCTAATTTATGTTCTGTGCAAAACAACTGCACTCTGGAATTTTCTTCATGTCTCCTAATTCAGTAACAGTCTACAGAAGTAATCAGCTCACTTTTCTTTCTAATGGATTTCTTAGTGTTTCCTTCTCTGTAGTTGCCAATTCTCAACTTCTCATATTTTTTTCTTTGAACTTAGTAAGGTATCTCATTTCCCGGTGGTCTTGCCTGGCTAATTATCAACCAGTCTCACTCTCTTCCATCAGGAGTTCCCACAATCCCATTACACTCTTACCTTTCTCAAGTAAACAAGACCCAGCTCTCCCAAACACTCCTACTACCATAGCTCCTTGTGCTCCAACTGATACTCATGGTAATATCTGAAAGCAAAAGCAGCAACACAGATGCACGTCAGCCAGTACCTGTGACATATCCACATAACTCAGCAGTTTTCAGTTGTTCATCTAGCAGCTTAAGAGCAAAAATACCCATTTGACTTCAAACACTACTAGATTCATCTACTAGATGAAAGCTTTGAGAAAGAGGGCAAGTTACTGCAATTATACCCAGTCTATATGGTCATTTTAAGTGACTAACTCTTTCTGATGGAGACTGCTATTACCAGTATCTTTATCCGACTGAACACATTACCAGTTTTGCTTTTAATGAAGGCATACCTCTATCCAGAACAGAGGGCTCTCAGATTTACACACAGTGTACACACAGAGATTTAAAAACATATATATAGCCTAGTTTACTTTTAGGCATATTTCAGTTGAAGCCAAGGTCTCATGAAGTAGTGTGTAGAACTGGAAGAGAAGTATCTAAGTAGCCAGGTCAGCCAGCCCCAATAGCAAGTCATTAGCTAGTAGAGTTATATATCGTAGACAGTTTCACAGAAGAACCCTGTAAAGTTTACAATGCATTCAACAGACATAAATCTAGGATGCTGTAGAGCCAGTTTCCTCCTCAGCAGTACCTCTTTTTATACCTTAAATAATGCACTGAGGCAATCAGAAGTCAAGGATTGTGACCACTGCTAAACTGTAGATGTTTTTAAGAGATACAGAGGTTTTAGATCTTGAGGTACGTAAGTTCATGTGCCTGCCTGTGAGCATTCCCACATGCACAGGGCGTTTGCCTCTAGCAGCAAACAAACAACTGAAAATATGCAAGGCAAAAGAGAGTTAGAGCCCAAGACACTGAGTTTAACACCAGTTGTGCATGTTTTAAACTCTCAACCCTTCTTTGAGAGCATGTTTGCTAATAACAGTAATAATAGCAAGTGGGAAAATAAGAGAATATTCAACAGAAATGTAAATGTATATTTAAAGGTGACTTTGAATGAACAACAACCTTGTGACTTGTGAGATACCCATTTTGTTTCAGCACACTACCCTTTTCTCAGGGCTGCTCCTACTTCAACAGCCTCTGGGTCATCTCCAAAAGCCAAAGGAAGCCTTCTAGTAGCCTCTCTATAGTAATGAAGATCAGCCACTGGACTTTTGGAAGCCTACAGGAATGATGTCTCTTGCCTCCCCCTTTCTAAATACAGACCTCACAGTACAAGAGCACATATGCCTCCTTTAACATAAGCATAAACAGTGAAATCAACAAACACAGACCAATAGATTACAGATCAATTCTGTTTTCATGATACTTGACTTGCAAAGTTGAAGCATGATTGTTCATGGTTGATGATGAGAATTATGCCTATACTTCTGGAGAAAGTAGAGCAAATCTGCTCCTGAAAACCTGCCTGCATCTGATCTGTTTCACAATGTTTTCTGGAAAGTAACATCTGCATTGCCTGGGTGAGTAAACTTAGAATTTAAGTTCTCACTACCCAAGTTTTTGCAACAGAAAATATGCCATATCCAGAGCAAAACTCCAGGAGTTCAGACATTACCAGGGATCAGACTGCCACATTTCTTTTTTATATATACACCAACCAAGATCCACTTCCCTTTCTTTTTGAGAGTCATAAATTCATAACAATAGCAGTTTGCTTCATATGCAAAAGCATTGCTTGTTAACACCATAAAAACAAAGTTCTAAGCCCAGTTTTGCCAGTTTTCATACAAAATCCTCACAGGAAATTCAAGCAGTTGGAGCAAGACAGCGTTTTGTTTACTGGAGCTCTGAATCACTTTCACATCCCAGAAACATGTCTCCCAGAGGTGTTTCTTCAACCTCAGCCTGCTAACTGTATTTTCCATCGAGACCTCTGGACAGCCCTGGAGAACACAGATATCCACATGTCCCGCTTTCCCCTCTCCTGAGGCTGTGTGATAGCTCTCCCATTTTGATGCCACTGCTCCTGTGATAGCATAAACAGCTCCAGTAGCCACAGGAATGCTGAATATGATCTGCAAAAGGTGCAATTCAGCCCACCAAAGTATTTTTATTACATGTTGAAATTTGTTCCTTCAGCAATAGCCTTGAAAAGGACAAGCTTCATTGGGTTGGGAGGTAGCAAAAGCAAGGAAAAAGCCTGGAAAGCCATGAGATTAATCCAGGAAGCTCCAGCATGATTTGTCAAATGAGCTGAGAGGAGCACAAAATTTTTGAACGCAAGGAGCAACAAAACCAAGACAGCAAAAATTAGGCAAAGCAAGATAAAGGGACAAAACACTAATGTTTTGTAGGAAATCACCTCTTAATTTCATCACACGGACTGCCAGGATGAGGAGGCTCAAGCAATCCAAAAAGGTACCACATGGGCCCCCAACATGGTTGGAAATTTCTTTTCAATACCAAACATAACTGTTAGGAACCTCTTATCGATGACTTACCCTGTTTCTCCGAACAGGACAAACTCTCCCAAAATGAGCAATTCAAAGTCACTTTCATGTCTGAGAAGACCATCTTTGCCACTTCAACTATCCTGATAGATAGCTGAAGCTATCATAGCATAACTTCCTAGCACAGACAAAACCTAAGCAGTAACTCCAAAGATGCTAGATAATAAATATCAAAGCATGTCAGTACACAGACATTCAACAACAGTCATCCCAGCTGTACTAAAAAGTATTTAAGTATTTTCACCTATTGCTGTCTACAGAGCTCATAAAATCTTTAGTGGTTATTCTATGCCCTCGCTCTGAAGAGATGCAATAAACCTTAGCCAGCATTTCTTCTCCAAATTGCATAAATTCAAGATCTTCAGAAGATCAAAATTAAAAATAGTTCAGTAGGCAATCATTTTGGTATCTCTTTGCTGGACAATCCGCCTTAATTTGAAAACCCCTGGAGACATAAAAGGCCTCTGTTAGGATCCAATTTGGATGAGAGGAAGGCCCCCTTGCTTTCTAACTGACCTCAGACAAACCCGGGAGGCTAGGGGCGGCCAGACCAACCTCTCATTTCAAGTTCAATCCCTTCGAGCGAGATTAAGACACAAACGAGGTCAGATGTCGTGAGTCCACCCGTTTATTAATCACTCGTGCACTCGGAAAAAAAAAGGAACAGTGACAGGAAAGAAAGGAAGGAAGGAAAGGTGGAAGATAAAGCAAGAGTGCGGAATAGGAGAGCACAGCTAGTCACCACCCTGGATCCGCGGCGTTCCGGGGGTCTTCAGTGGTGTGGGACCGCCCACGGAGTCTTCGAGTGACGGGGGGGAGGTTCGCCCCATAGAGTCTTTGAGTGATGGGCTTTTATAGGCTGCGTGCCTGAGGTAACAACTCCGCGCTTGCGCAGAACTCCCTTTTGCACCCCGCTTGCCCAGGGCGACGGCACGTACCCCAAGTCTGAGTTCTTCCGCCATGTCTGGGGACCCACACGCCGTCCACGTGCACACACCCACAGCCAGTCGCCCACACCGAGCAGGATGCCGCCATGACCCCTGCCGTTGTCCTTGTGGTTGTGCAGGCTGGCGCACGGTTTTCTTAGGAGATTCCGTTAACTTCTTATGGGCAAACTTTGAGACAAATGTTTAACTATTTTGTCCCTCACACCACCCCGTGGCTCAAAGGTTGCCTCTTCAGAATCCAAGGTTGGTTACGAAAGAGAGTAGTTGTTCAGAAAAGGTCAGAAAAGAGCATCTACAAAATTCGTACTACTTGTGGCGTGGACCGACGCACAGCGCGAATTTGTTTGATACCATTGTCACCGAAATCCGGAATAAACTTCTTAACGCCAATGTAGTATTAAGAAGTA
>VYZW01008972.1:4702-38542 GCA_013401315.1 Balaeniceps rex
AAATGCTAAATTCTGATTCTTCATCTGCAGGTAGAAAATGCATTTTTATCTTTCCTAAAATGACCATAAATTTTCAAATTACACAAAAAAATCTTGTAACCTTTAGGTGTTAAGTCCTTAAAATATTGAAATGTGATGATATACACTAAATGCACCCACATTCTCTACTTCCACTTGGTTATTGATAAAATTAAAAACACTTCCAAATATAAGGACACTGGAAGTTAGATGCACTTCTTAAAATTGCTGGTTTAGCAAGTGGTTCTGCAGTCAAATGTGTTTTGAAATGCTGGGTCCTGCACTGGTCATTCTGTTGCAGCCCAGACACTTCTTTAATCTTACTCAATTCGTCATTGTCTTGTTTGAAGATTGTAATTTAGGTAGGTTTCCAGAGAAAAGTAAGATAGCAGCTGACTGCAGAACACAGCAAACTGTAAAACATCTTGCCATGTTCACTTTTCCATTGCCCTAGCAATTGACACTGTTGCTTCTCTTGCCCTGTGAGTTATAGCAGTAGAAAAGCATTGCTGGATTCAAGTCAGCAGACCTCTGCTGGCACTGCAGAATGACAATTCTTATCTGTTTTCTATAGCCTGACATTTTCCGTAAGGCCTGGAAGGTTTGGTTAATAGGGTTTGTCAAAAGGGAGCTACAATATAAAACGTTGAAATATGGAACGAGAGAAGAGCAGAGAACCCGTGTCATGTTAAATGATACCAAAGCAATTTCTAGGAGACTAATTATTCACAATAGATAACTGAATTGTAAATCTCTTTTACAAGTGGGGGATTGAATGCAAGTTTCCTTGGAAAGAAGTTCTGAAGTCTGCTACTTTAATAGCTAATACATACAGAAAATGGTAGACGTGCCAGAGGCTTTGGAAGGTGAG
This sequence comes from Balaeniceps rex, assembly GCA_013401315.1. Lineage (NCBI taxonomy): Eukaryota > Metazoa > Chordata > Aves > Pelecaniformes > Balaenicipitidae > Balaeniceps > Balaeniceps rex. The sequence goes on from VYZW01008972.1 coordinate 5,592, forward strand.
AGGTCAAAGGATGAAGGGACAATAACTCCTGGATTCATTCACTCTGCAAGTCCTGAAAAGACATATTTGCATTATAAAATGCCTGATAGATTTTTTTTTTAATTAGCCTTATATTGAAAGCATTCTGATATAATAATTCCTTATGACTGTTGCTAACCAGAGAAAGGATGAAAGGACAGACATCAGAAGAGGGGCATCTAGATATGCTTGAGGGTGCTTAGCGGGATTTTCAAAGAACAGTGATAATCAGGTGGTTCCTAAAATTCCATGGCCTGCCTTTTGGGTGCAAAGTCCCTTCTAGGATGGTAATTGTGCTTGCTAATGCCCCTGTGAAATCCTACCTCCTATTACCTGAAATAGCACGTAATGGGTAGTCTGTGCCCTGAGGAGGTATTTGTCCCTATCCTTTCTATTATGCAGCATTTTGTGAGAGAAGAGGAAAGGTGGTAGACAGTACCTATGAGAAGAGGCTCTCTGAAATATCCTTTTGTGATAGTTCACGCAAAATTTCTTGCTTCTGTTCTCTAGATTACTGCTCAGCCTTATGGATGCCTTCGGATGTTCTTATTTATTACTAAGTAGTTTTTAATAAGTAGACGATGCATTGTGGCACAAACTGTATGTCTGACAGTTTTCCTGTTATTACCTCTGCTCTCCTTCTTTATTATTGCTTCTGTTAGTATTTGCTGTGTAAATATATGGAGACTTACCAACCCAAGACGATGTGCTATGCAACTGGAAGTGTATTCCTAAGAAACAGGAATGTAACTGTACTCCAGGGTGGCTGAACTCTTCTTTCTGGACTGAAGGGTATCATCCAGTTCATTAGCAAAACCTCCTTAAAGAAGCTCTTGCTTCTTTATGGAAGTGCTAAAGGGGGAAACTGTTCAGAGCATACCAGGAAGGTATCATAACTTCCTTCCCGGTGTCTGTCTGTGCATCTGTGAGAGGAAATGAATGCAGTAAGGTTATCTCTGGCAAAGCACATGCTCATAAATGGGGGCTCCAACTCTTGGAGTTGTTGGGGATTAATGAGGAATGCTTCTGTCTGGAGTAATTGCATTAGACATGACATAAATGTAGATAGGGTAGAGAAGAGATGGATTTCTTTTCTTCCGCTTCCAAAGGAATATGTGGACTTTCAAGAGTTTGCTGTATTGGAGCAAGTTTGCAAATTCCATTATTCTTTGCCATAAACATTAAAATGTTCTTTTTCCTTTTTCTATCGATAGCCAACAGTGATCTGTATAACTGACAAAGAGCAAAACCAGTACCTTTGGCTAGGTAGTGACCATGATGACACTCTAACACTTCTGTATTGTGATGGTGGAGGGTCCTGTTACCTGCAAATGCATTTGTATAGTTGATGAATTGCATGGGCTTTAAGCAATAGACCACAGATTCCTGTTGCCTAGACCTGGGATTAATCTGAGCCTGGGCTGGAGAAGCCGAACTGGTTTGTTTGAAGCTGATGGTCTCAGCAGAATTTCAGGACTTTGTAGGCTTGATGGATTTTCAAGTAGTCTGCTCTAGCAGGCAGGATGATTCTGTCTGTGCTACTGTTCATGTGAATATCTCGGACATGACCATAGCAGGCTAGGTACAGCTAAAGTGCATGAACTCTCTGCAGAACAGCCTTGTGCAATAAGTCTTGGAAAGCACTGGGCTAACTGCGTGCATCACACAGTCACTGTGCTTGCACAACAGAGTTGATGTTTCTGGAGCTGACTTGTTAATTATGCACCTCTCGTTAAGACTGATGAATATTAACATATCAAATTTATTTTGCTGCACTGTGCATCTAAACCAGAACTATTTATGTTCACAAGGTCAAGAACAGAAATACAGCAACTCTTGTCCAGAGGAAGTATTTCTTATCTGTCTTATATCTATATCTAGAGGACAACCAGTGGGTTGTTACATCAAGGAATGAACTATCAAGAAACCACAGAGAGGAAATGTGGACTGTTTTACTACTGAAGTCATTCTGTACACAGAAATGTTCCTAATTATTAAGCTGTTGGCACTATCATACTGCAGATGATGAGGTTATTCTAGGAAATCACTGTTTTGGGGAGTACTTAGATCAGCAAGGTGAATATGGCAATTCACTCACCTCACAATTTTAGTATGTATTTTCAGAGACCTTGCTTAGACTTTTATCTGCAGTAAAGCTACTATTGATATCTGTGATATATGAGCAGTAATTACCGGTAACCATGCATTTAATTCTTTCTGTGCACTGAATTTGTATTCATTTTCATTTAAAAGAGTGGCAATAAAATAGTAAAGGACAGTATAGTACCAAAGAGTACAGTAAAATAAGTACAAAAGCAGAAAAAATGTTTCCTGAATTTGAGTATGACAAGATTTGCCATACAAGGCAGCAGCTCTTCCATCTCATAGTCCATCAGAGCTGCAGGACAAGGCAGTGCTTTAGAGACAGTCTACAACAGGTGGTTGCTACAGTAATAAAATATAAAGAGAGGCGTATAATAGGGAAAAGAAGAGCCTAGATTCTGGGAGATAGGCAGTGAAAAGGGGTATTAAAGGTCTGACCTTCTCAGAATAGCCTCCAGTGTTTTCAACTGAGTAAGGTGTAGAGATTCTCTTCCATCCTGGTGTAGCTGGTATTTCTAAAGTTTCCAGTCACTCTGGGACTCCTGTCAGTCCAGAGGCTAGTGGCACAAGATGGCATATTCACAAAGGTTTCAGTTGTAAGAATGGTCTTTCCAGTAGAGGATACAGAGAAGAGGCAAGGACCTCATCCTTGACCAGTTGGGAAATCTGTCTGATGCTCTTACTCAACCAGTCATTCATATCGTGATCTGTGTTAGTTCTCAGACCTGGGTTGCTCCATTTGGGAGTCAAATTCAATTTCATAATTAAAGGATTCATATATATTGTTATACAGTGAGGAACTAGTGCTTGATGGGGAGGATGAAAGTGGGGGTTCTTAGCTAATCCTTTTTCTAACATTTTATAGCTATTGAGGCCAGACGAAAATTGTGGTTTGAATGCCCTAATATACACTGGGTTTTAGCCCATAGAGATGAATGCAGTAAGCATTCTGGACACAATTGAGGTCTATGATATCTGAAAATCATAAAAAAAAATTGTAAATGTGAAAGTTTAACTTTTCCTGGACTATATGGGAGTAGGGGCTTTTTTTGTTTGCTTTATTTTTTTCACAGCTTTGAATTTATAATTGAATTTAAGCAGCTCTCTTGCACAGGTGATTTTCAAGTGAAAACTGTTTTGTTTGAGATCTTTGGACTGGCTCAGTTTTTCAACTTTGATATAGAGCTGGTTTCTCTTCTCTCCCTTACCTGACTGGATTCTTTAAGAACTGCTGCAGTTTGATTATCATGTAACTCTTCTCCAACTTTCAAGAAACCAGTGCATCTTCTGTTTAGTGAAGTGTATTTTTTTGGAAGATTTTGCAAAAGCAAAGGTGCCTGGTGGTGCCACATTTATATTTTTTATTTTTATTTGTGGCAATCTTTGCTTTGACTAATGCTGGTATGAAACCCATCTGTGCTATCCTTATTTTTGGTGAGGAGCCCTTAGTTAAACACAAAGTCCCAGCAGTGAGAAGGTATAAAATGGGCTGTGGACAAAAAAACCCCCAACATTTCCAGTGATTTTTCTTCCCTTCCTTCTAGGTACTCATTCAAGAGCCTGTTAGTAATTTGTTCAACAGTCCACACATATGCGAAGATAGAAAAATGAAATCTCGGAGCTCTTTGCATTAACAATTATTTACTTCCCTGTAAAAAGTGTCACAGAGCAGTGAAATAAACTTTCTGAGAAAGGTGTCCTCTAGTCATACAGCTGTGATGGAGCCAACTTACTCCAGAAATGTGATGGAAATGCACCAGGGAGGTGGAGCCACTGGGGGGCTGCTGAGTGACTTCCTTCTGGTATTAAATACTGAAATTAATATGAGATTTTCCTAAATAGGGGCTGCCAGAACAGGTTGTAAGTGATGCTAATGTCTTTTGAGACCAGCACATAAGAATGTGTTCTGGTCATGTCCTTATATTATATGGAGTTGATAAAATCTAGGATTATAAATTGTTCTGCTAGCCATTATTATCTATACTAAATGATTTCTTGATACTTCAAAAAAGAAAGCTAATGCACAATTAAGAAAGTGCCATTGCTATCTCTTGCACAAACCACCTTGTAATATCATCAGCTACAGCAAATAAGTCTATTTTACTACAGAATTACATACTTTAATTGATGGTTAAAGTTCATTTGGTTTAATATATTTATTATATAAACATACAGGATGGCTGAAGTAGAGGGAAGAGTATTCAGGGTTGCATGTTCTTTTTCTTTATTGTGGTGGGTTGACCGTGGCTGGACGCCAGGTGCTCACCAAAGCTGCTCTATCACTCCCCCTCCTCAACTGGACAGGGGAGAGAAAATATAACGAAAGGCTCGTGGGTTGAGATAAAGACAGGGAGAGATCACTCAGCAATTACTGTCACAGGCAAAACAGACTCAACTTGGGGAAATTAGTTTAATTTATTACCAATCAAATCAGAGTAGGATAATGAGAAATAAAACCAAATCTTAAAACACCTCCCCCCCACCCCTCCCTTTTTCCTGGGCTTAACTTCACTCCCAAATTCTCTACCTCCTCCACCCCAACAGCGCAGGGGGACAGGGAATGGGGGTTGTGGTCAGTTCATCACACGTTGTCTCTGCCGCTCCTTCCTCCTCAGGGGGAGGACTCCTCACACTCTTCCCCTGCTCCAGTGTGGGGTCCCTCCCATGGGAGACAGTCCTCCATGAACTTCTCCAACCTGAGTCTTTCCCATGGGCCACAGTTCTTCACAAACTGCTCCAGCATGGGTCCCTTCCACAGGGTGCAGTCCTTCAGGAGCAGACTGCTCCAGCATGGGTCCCCCATGGGGTCACAAGTCCTGCCAGCAAACCTGCTCCAGCATGGGCTCCTCTCTCCACAGGTCCACAGGTCCTGCCAGGAGCCTGGTCCAGTGCAGGCTTCCCACGGGGTCACAGCCTCCTTTGGGGACAACCACCTGCTCTGGTGTGGGGTCCTCCATGGGCTGCAGGTGGATATCTGCTCCACCGTGGACCTCCATGGGCTGCAGGGGGACAGCCTGCCTCACCACGGTCTTCACCACAGGCTGCAGGGGAATCTCTGCTCTGGCTCCTGGAGCACCTCCTCCCCCTCCTTCTTCACTGACCTTGGTGTCTGCATAGACGTTCCTCTCACATATTCTCACTCCTCTTTCCCACTGCAATTGCTGTTGGGCAGGTTTTTTTCCCCCCTTCTTAAATATGTTATCACAGAGGCGCTACCACCATCGCTGATGGGCTTGGCCTTGGCCAGCAGCAGGTCCATCTTGGAGGTGGCTGGCATTGGCTCTATCGAACATGGGGTAAGCTTCTAGCAGCTTCTCACAGAAGCCACCCCTGTAGCCCCCCTGCTACCAAAACCTTGCCATGCAAACCCAATAAATTTATTTATGTTCATACTCTATTTTTTTAATAGATTTAGTTGCAGAAACAGTAACATACTTTTAAAATAAACTTTGCCTAGCACTGGGAGAAAAGGAAAGAAGGTTTTGAGGAGGCATTTACATTTTTTCCAAGAAATGACTCAGCAATTTGCATTTGCAAGGAAGCAATTGTTTTTTTTCTAAATAAGCCATTGCATTCAAAGTTGATTTGTTCCAAGGAAAGGAGCTGAAATTAGTTACTGACATGCAATAATTCATTTCTTATTTTACCAACAGTAATTAAATTGCCTGGAACTGTTGTCATTTAACAGCCTATTAATTGACTAATGTGCATTACTTGCACACAGGCTATAGGTAAAATCCAAGGATTAAGAAAGAAGGAGAAGAAAAACCTCACTGATTTTCATGACCATCATAGATGAATGATTAATTTATTTCATAATGGAATGTAGTTTTTGCAAACACTAATAGGTCAAATTTTAAATATGCAATTTCATCAGCAATAGCCCTAAAGAAGGAAATGGTAGTCAGCTATTAATTCTTTGGAGAGGAGCAAAATGGCTAATTGGTTGTGCTTTCTTTCAACCATATGAAGATAATATAGCTCTTCCTTCCTTAAAAATCAATGATTTCTGCTTGGATCAGTATTTTCGTTATAAAAATCCTTCCTTTAATCATATTACCAGCCAAACATTGTGATATTTTCCTCATTTTGTTCCACCAACATCAAAAGAAACTTTGTCGTGTGCATCGGATAGTCTCAGCCTAATAGCAACTACACACAAAAGTGGATACGGGCAAGTTCAGCAGATTCGATTTTGTCCAGTCAAATATGGTACATTCCAGTGGTGTATTAGTGGCCTATGTGGGGAAAAAAAAATCAATGAGGTCAACATCTAAGTCCCAGCTGAGAATAATCCACTTTATAAAAGTAAACCAAAAAGTTCTCCATCATCACAGTAACTAATTTATAGTGTTGCAGACTCCTAACGGACTCTACGACTATGTGAACATAGTCGAAACATAGGGAAACAAAGGTCAGGTTTTTAAAGGGAGAGATGTGAGATGGGATTTTCTAAATCACCTAACCATCGAGAGACTAATAACAAGAATGTCTTTCTATGAAGTGGGAATCATCAGTAGAAGACAGGAGGAGGAAAATTAATTGGATATATTAGGTGCCTAAATGTGAGAGAAGCATGGAAATTCAGTCCAATGGAGCAGCAATTAAGACACTGATACTGATAAAAAAAAAGAAAATAATAAAGTCATCTTATAGGGCTTCTAGGAGGATCAAGGGGAATGGAATAGCTCCAGGACACAAGGCTGAAGAGACCATCTGTATTACTCAGTTTATACACCACTGCTGTGAGTTGTTTGGCTAAATGCAGGCGTCAACAGTGCCCATGTCTCCATCTGCTTGGCTTTCTTTGCAAGTCTGTGATGAAAAACAGGCACTTCTTCGTACGGTTTTTCCTCATTTAAGACACAGCAGATGAATTGTGCTCTGCAAGAGCTTATTTTTCTCTGTTGTCTAGAAACGGAGCCTCCATCAATAGATGTGATGTAGACATCTCCACTGCAGGTCTGTGAAGTTAGAGAAGATGAATCCCATCACTGAAATGGTTGCCTGTCATATCTGGGGACGTGACCAAGTACTCAGTTCTTAAATGTCACTGAACCTGCACCAAGCCCTAAATATGGCTGTGGTTTTTGGGTCACCATCATTCCTGTTGTTCAACAGCAGACCACAGTACTACCTTTGGACTCCTGTGGTCATGGTGCCTAGTGAAGGAAGAACATTTGAGTATGCAGCCAGACTCCCTAGCATTCACTAGGCTGCCTTTCAAAGTGCAACTTCATGTAAGCCCATAACATGCTTGGTTTTATTTCAATAAAACAGTAATTTAGACAACAACTAAGTATGTCTGGAAGAATATATGGGAAGGCTATGAAACTATTAATAACATTTGGACATCTCCTGCACTGTTTTAATGCATCACAAGTTAGCACAGTATTGATTCAGTATCAAAGTTCTGAGAAACAAGCCTCTTACCAATATCTAGGATCCGATCTTGTAATTGAACTAGAAAATGTTAGATTTCCAGCATTACTGCTGAGAATTCTTCCCAATAAATGCATGTTTTCCACTGGGGCTGAAATCACTGCAAGTGCTAGTTTTAATTTTTTTCCTTTTTATATTTTTCCTATCATACAGGTTCCTTTTCTCCCCCTATGTGTAAAATAAACATAATGGGGCCAACTCTTGCATTTTACTATCTTGGCTTGTGGGAAGATCACTTGAGATACTTGGTTCAGATAATTAAATCTTTTGTGGAAGGATTAAACTTTGGAGAAAAGAAAATGGGTGGACCTGGAAAATGTTGTGTAGAAAAAAAGAGCCAGTAGGAATTCTGGGCAGTAGAAGACTTTGTCAGTGTGTGAGGAAAAAGGAGAAAGAACGGAATAGAAAAGGGAGCCATGGTTATGACACTGAAGCACAGGGAAGAAAAGAGCTCATGCTTAAAGGAGAAATTAAATAGTGTGAAGGAAGGAAGGAAGTGACAAGAAGAATGGCTGTACATTTGGCCTCTTAATTTTGAGTGGGTGCTGGCATACCCCAAACCAGATGGCACAGCAATTTCCATTACACATTCCTCCTCATTTCAGGATCTCCCTCAGATTTCCATATTCCTTTTATCCAGCACCTTCCATCTACAGCAATTAACCTCCAGAGTTTGTCAGTAAACACTGAAGAAATGTGGAATATGCCTTTTTTTTCCCAAAGCTCATTTTGATTTTCCTTCTTAGGACCAGGATCACATAAGCCTAGTTTCTTTCAGAAAACAAGATCATAAAGGGAAGCCAAAAGATTGGGGGTTTTTTAGGATCTTTGGCTTTGTTAGATGCTGGTGGTTATTAATTTATGCAGTGCACCTGCCTTTCCTCCCAATAACGTAATTCTTTCTCACAGAAACAGATCCTGGTAAGTGGCCTCAGCCACAACATCCTGCAAGGTAAAAGTATACGGTCATTAGACAGCAGAAGATACAGCTATGTAGAAGGGGCAACAGGAGTGAACTACAGAATTAGGAACATCACTGTTGTTGTAGTAGCACCTTTTGTCAAGTTACATTGGTAGGTTTACAGAATCGTAGAATAGTTTGGGTTGGAAGGGACCTTTAGAGGTCATCTAGTCCAACCCCCCTGCAGTGAGCAGGGACATCTTCAACTAGATCAGGCTGCTCAGAGCCCTGTCCAACCTGACCTTGACTGTTTCCAGGGATGGGGCATCTACCACCTCTCTGGACAACCTGTTCCAGTGTTTCACCACCCTCACTGTAAAAATTTCTTCCTTTTATCTAGTCTGAATCTACCCTCTTTTAGTTTAAAACCATTACCCCTTGCCCTATCGTAACAGGCCCTGCTAAAAAGTTTGTGCCCATCTTTCTTACAAGCTCCCTTTAAGTATTGAAAGGCTGCAATAAGGTGTCCCCGCAGCCTTCTCTTCTCCAGGCTGAACAACCCCAACTCTCTCAGCCTTGCTTCATAGGAGAGGTGTTCCATCCCTCTGATCATTTTTGTGGCCCTCCTCTGGACCCGCTCCAACAGGTCCTCTGCTGAGGGCTCCAGAGCTGGATGCAGTACTCCAGGTGAGGTCTCACCAGAGCAGAGTAGAGGAGCAGAATCACCTCCCTTGACCTGCTGGCCATGCAAAGATTGTCAAAACTGCATTTTTTCATCTGGTTCTAGTCTGTGCAGTTACAATTGCTCCCATGCTGGATGTGGTATGGATGCATATGCCTCCCCGCTGTCTTTCCAAAGTGCCTGGATTTTCTTTATCTGAAGCTATGCTGCTGTTTTGGCAAGAGTCTGTTCCATGTGAGAAGCTACACCGAGTGCAGAAGAGTTTGTTTCTGGTAGGAAGCCAACAGTTCTTCCTTATCTATAAATGGTTCATCACATACGTAGTTAATGCCAAGTAGCTGAATAGCCACAGCTATAAATAACTTGCTAGTTACTTTGTTCTCTGATTGTTTTTCCATAGCTAATTACATATAACAAATATAACATGTCAAATACAGATAACCTAGAAGTTATTTATCCTCTTTCTTATTCATCTTAGATGGCTTTTAACAAAGAACATACATTCACAAAATATGCCTGCAAACCATAAGTGGCAAAATCTGAACCTGTAAGTACACGTGATCTACTTTAGAATAGACATTTAGCAATTAACAAGGAAGGAATGACACTGACTTTTCATAGCTCTGTTGCACACTTATCAGAACACCAAAATCTGAAGAACTTCTGAGTCTCTCATAATTTCTAAACAAGTACAGTTCAAAATACATTTTAATCTTTACAATTGATTGGGCCACGGAAGAAAAAGGAATTTCAATGGTGAAGTCCAGTAACATTTTGTCCTGGATGAAAGGTAGCAAAAAGATACAGAAATTATGAATTGTCTGGATCAAAAGTAGTTCCCCAAACCATCTGACATATCATCAGGCTCTGTGGTTCGTCATAAAGCTGTTATAGAGTTAATCTACTTCTCGTTAGACTAGCTGAGTCTCACTAACCTCATCGAAAAGTACTACAGATTTGTATACCTCTTAGATGTAGGAGCACAATGGCAAGTACACACAAATCTTTCAGGAAGATACCTTAGAAAGGATGCCAACCTCATGAGAAGAATATTAAAATAAGATTTACATTTTGGTGGCTATGGCTAACATCACAGAAATTTAAGTTTTAAAACTAACTTCTCATGTTGGTGTATACACTTTAGCACTGTCATACCAGTGGGCTTGACTGTCTCTTTATTCCCATTCCAGATCGAAACAGGAGGTTTTAGATAAATGGAGGAACATGACATTTTCTATTGATCTCAACGTTTTGCTCTTTAAATTGTAGGAAAGCTATTCTAAAATAATTTTGGAATTTTACATTACCTTTGGCTGAATAGCAATAGTTAATCAACACTGCCAAAGTTTACATCTAGTTCCTCCTCTATTTATGAGACATAATGCCAATACAGTTTTTTTCTGGTGGAAGTACCTCTGCATGAGAATTTATACTTGTAGCTGTTGCTCCTGTGATGAAATAGTTCCTCAAGCCCGTATCATCATCCTGGACCATAACAGACATGAGTTCCCATGTGCTGTATGTGCTCAGACAGGGTTCCTGTCCTTGCAAGCATGGTCCAAGGTGTTGCTGTTTCCCTCCAAACGGGGGGGGTGCGTGTGTGTGTGTGTTACTTAGCGCACAAGTTTCCAGTTGCCAGTGTCTGAAACTCACACGGTCATAAACCAACAAAGGGAAAAAAGAGAACACATAACATGGGATTCAGAAATAATTCATGATGATTTAGTTTAATTTGAGTTACTATAACCCTAAAGCTCCATTAAAACCTAAAATGAATGCTATTTCCTCCTGAGAGCAGAGAACAATCTGCTAACTTTTGCCAAGATGAGAGCTATTATGGTGTACAACATGAATGCATATAAATTACAAGGTTTATATTTGCTGTTTTCCCTAATGTTAACTTTGACTGGCATGTCAAATTAAAAGCAAGAGGGAAAAAAAAGAAAAACCTGCATCAGATTAAGAAACATATAAGGAAGTGTAATTTCTAACTACAAAACACAAGACCTTCACACTTCAAGCAATCCAAACAGGTTTTCTTTTAATGATTATGTTTCACTTTTTTCCCCTTTTTACTAGAGATGCATAGAGAACTACAGTAGTAATTGGAAATAATTCAGTAAGCCGAGTATCTCCTTTTTTCACAGCTCTAGTAACACTAGGGATATTTCAGGTTTCCTACTGTTAATGTTTGGTGCAAGGAATACAGGAAAATTAAAATAGGTTGAAAATTCCTGATTGAAACCAATGTAGAAAATCAAAGAAAATTTTATATCTCAGGACATGACGCTGAAATTGGCCTGAGCACACTTGTAATGGCACTTGCAGACTTTTGCAGGTAAACAAATAGGAAGTTGCTTTCTATTAAGGAAGACAGATGCTGCAGAGAGCCTGGGTCTCCCCAGAGCAGCTGCTCTATCTAAGATCCAAATAGGTCATTTAAGCCCTGATCCCACAATGAGAACTATTGGGTCAGAATGTGCCTATCCAGGGATTAAGTCATGACCTGATAAAAGTGAAAAACTGTGATTTTTATATATACTTAAAGTACATTTTCAGAACATGAATATTTCAGAGGGAATTTTTTTCCTGCCTCACTCTTTATATTTGATACAAAGAGCTTCAACTTTTGCTCATTTCAATTCAGCTGATTTTTGCTCCCATTTTTCAGCTCTTTTTTCATTCAGATAGTTTAATTTACCTACTCTTTTATACACACAGCTACTGTGTTTATGGATAGTGAAATGTTTTTCTATATGTCAAATGAGCATTTTAAAAGTATTATACTCTGCAGGCACACAGGGGATGATGTTTAAACATAGCTTTCTCCTGCCTAGGCTTCCAGTCGATTGAATTTTGAATCTCCTATGAGCTAAAAAAATTGATTATGGAACATTTTGGATAGGGTTTGGAACATAACTGTATAGCTGTCTATTGCTGTGCATTACCAGAAGCATCATAAAGCAACTGGGTCCGGGATGTCCTTTTAAGGAGATTACTGGGTAGGAAATGGCTTAACATTTCTAGCTTCCTGTTGAATATTTTGAACAGGGAAGAATATTGCTGTAGAAGTCTACATTACTGGAATATGATCTTTTCCGCATCTGCAGAAGTTGTGAAACTCATCAACGTGTATTTGGAAAGGCAACAACCGCCAAGCTACTATGGAGCAGTCGGGGACAGACGGGCAGAGACAGTCTCAAGGCTCGCCTTCTGTCTTGGCTGATGCTGGTGGTAAGGAAGGTAGGGGAGACTGCCCTTCCCGCTGCTCTGCATTGCCTCACCCCACATGCCTTCTCTGTCAGTGGCAGGAGAAGCTGGCTTAGCATCTCAATACTCTTGTGCAGTCTGTAGGGTCACTGCTGTGTTTTGTTATCCCATCCCTGGCTACTTGCTGCTCTAGGAAGGATGGAGGTAGAGCTGGCAGTTCCCTTCACTATAGCTTTTGGCAACAGTGGCCAATCCACAGTTAATGGCATCTCAGATGCCAACAGGAGCAAAAATAGACTTCATCCATACAGAGAGCTTTATAAGATGTCTCAGAGTTGTTCAGAGTTGGGGTTAAGAAAAGGCTGGATCAAAGTTGTAATTTTGCCTGTTCTCCTGCACTGTCACTTATACTTTAGCCCTTTTCCTACTGAATAAAATGTGACTTTATATTCCTTGCAGCTTTGGTCCTTCCCTGTTCATACTTAGAGGAAGAAGGAACTTTCAATGTTCTCAGTGAGTCTAAAACATTTCCAAGTCTGTTAATTTCATAACTGTATTATTTCCAATTGCAAAGTCATCAATCTCAATTCTAGGACTGCTTTTGGCTCTTCCCCCCCGCCTCCCCATCTTGTAGCTTCAAGTTCACTTTTTTATGGCTGAAAAATCCTAGTATTTTTATTCCTGTTCTAAATCTGGCTGCTTCCAAATCCCTGGGGTTCCAAGTCAATATGTTTGGTAATGACTTCATACAAAAGAAAAGGAAAAGAAGCCAATTTGTGTTTTCCATTGTTGTGATAAATGCATATCTGAACTTTCAGCTGGTCTTGGCTTCAAAAAATAAAGTAACCAGCTTTGCTGGGTGACACTATGGTCTGAGGAACAAACCATATCATGAGGAATACTGTGATACCCCATTTTCTTTTATTTTTCAGTGCTCAGGTGATTTATTCTCCACATCTGAAAGCAAAAGTAAGAGATGCAGGCATAAAACTGAAACAGGGGATTGCTTTAAACCTGAAATTAGGATAAGACCCAGGAATTTGAACAAAGATTAATGTCATTTTATAAGAGGCACTGCATAAAATCCCACAAAGGAAGGCCATGCCCCTAAAGAGAGCACAGAGGTACATATGATTAAAAAGCATTTGAAATTAACCACCAGAAATTGAGGTTTTAAGGGAATCAACATTTTCTGTGGAAGACACCAATTTTTATGAGGATTTTCTGTCAAGAGAAATTTTGTTCACATGCAGTGTGTGGTAAACCCTCAGTCAGAGCTACTGGTATCCCTGAACTTTGGCATGATGCTCTTTTTTCACAGTTTCTTGATGTGACTCTATTCTTCTTAAGGGAGGTGACTGCAAAGCCTTTCTCATCCTCCCCTTTCCTTTTATCTTACCTTGTATTTTAAAAAATGGGATCAGGTTTTGCTTTCTTAGGAGTTCTTGTAGGTTTATATCTGTGCAAATGAGAACTGAACAGAATACACATGCAGCCATGAAATTAAAAAAAAAAAAAAAGCAAAACTCCTAAATTTCAGGAGCACCACCACCCTTCCAGAAACCGCCAGTAGCCAAGTTTTCTGTATTGGGAACCTCCCAATCCATTGTGCATAAAACTGCATATCTGGACACACTGGTTTTGGGGCAAAGCTCCCGGTGACCCCTTTAAACTCAGACCAAATTTTGCATTCAGTGCTTGCTGTAGCCCAGTCAGCAGTAGTTCAACCTGAGCTGGCCGGCATACAGCAAACCCATGTATCTCTGCGTTGTGATGCAGTCACACAAAAGTGACATTAATGTAGATGTACTTAAGTAATAATATAATTCCGAGTAGTGTCCTCAGAGGATGAATTGTACTGAGAACCAGTATACTGATGCTAAATTGAGCACTAAATTGAAGGCTTAAAAATGAGGAAGCTAGTAAAAAAGATGTTAAGGTGAAAAGTGAGGAAATTAAAGTGTTGCAGCTCAGCATGGGGGCTACTTAAACATCCCATAAAATGAGTAATAAATGACTACCTCTAGGAAAAAAAAGAGCAACTCAAAGAGCAGGATTGCAAATTAATAGGTATAGGCAAAGGCAAAATTCTGGAAAAGCTGAACATGCCTCTGTACAGGAAGGGAAGAACTCAGCTTATGAAGGGGAGTATAATTAATGGCAGGTAAATATGAGACAGAAACGTGGGGATACTAAAAGGCATTTTGCAACGCAAACAGCCAAAAGCATATAAACAAATAACAAAGAATTGTTTAAATCTACAAAGAGCAGGAAGCCTGCTAAAGCAGACAGAGCCAGAGTCAGCTAAAGGACAAAGCACTATGAGAGGGAGCAGGATAGGAAACAGCTGTGTGGTGGCTCTCCTGGCTGCTTCTCCTGGCCATGCTCTTTCCTGGCCTGGTGTCCCCTGCTCTGAATATTTCTCTTTCTTGCCACAGGCCTTCTCATGTGATTTGGGTTTTTTTTTTCCCTATTTTTCTTTGGTCTGTGGACTTTCCTCCATCACTGGGCACAGTCTAAGGCTTGTGTTTCCAACTGTCCCCTGGAGAAAGGGATATTTCCCCAGGATTATTTAAGTCTAGCAGCATTTTGAAAATGGAATGCCTGTAAAATCCCAGACCCAAAAGATCCTTAGGGAATTTAATCTCTATAAATGTTTTGTCAACATTTTCTTTTACCTCTTTTGTGGCTTCTATTGCAATGATTGAAATGTGGAAGCATATGGTAAAACATAAGATATTAAAATGATAAAGAATACACAAAGCATCCTTGCAACAGCTTTGCGCATCTGCTTCAGCATCTTGGCTAAATTCCAATATGGGTTATTAGATTCCTAAATTCCCTACTCTTTAATTGTCTGTGTGATAGGGTTGAATTGCATCTATTCTAGTGTCCTGTGCATCTGTGCCTCAGTTTCCCAGCTGTACCATCCTCTGATTAAAGAGCTGATTTAAGATTAACCCTCAAGCCCAACTGCTAAATCTTCCTGTACCAAAACGGTCCTTGAGAACAAATTAGTCTTTTCAGCCCTGCTTCTGGGTTGCTGGTACTCTGCTGGTGTCTTTGGAGGGCTGAAGTTGGTGTTTCTTTCACCTTTTTGAAGTGTCTTGAACACTAAACAGTGGTAGCCCTGCGAAGCTAGAGCCTAGGCACTTGAAGTGTAAGACACTCTGACACAGTCTGCCATCTTAAATAATGTGTTGCTAGCACTCATTCCTCTCTAAGCACCATTTTATATGGCGAACGTTCACCAAATTTTAGTATTGCAAAATAATTTGTGAAATTTGGAGGGGAAAGAATTGTAGAAGAATACAAGTTTATGGTGTGCAGCCTAATATTTTTCGAGTTTGTTCTCTGAATAATTTGGGAGAGTTTGGTATTTAATAAGTAGAATGCTGCCTTTAAGTACTTTCTTTTGCCTTAAGCTCTCAAGATATTATTCAAGCACTGAAAGTAGTGGAAAATCACTAGTTAACAAAGAAAACTGATTTTTAGATGAGGTAGCCACTCTATTGCACAGGGTTTTATTCTGTATTACATTATCTTTAACAATAGAGATAGATTTGGGGATGAATGAAGGGAAGTAGTTGGTTGGAAAAAATGATGATAGATCTCCTTGTGTAGTTGTGAGAATGACATATAGAATCTTTTTTCTTGTACAGGAGGAAAAATAAGCTGTGGTTTTGAAATGTAGCTTAAGGGAATGGCTGGTAAAAAACATGCTGAAAAATGTTAGGGATATGTGCCAACGGTAACTGCCTGTGTTTGTTTTGCTTTCGGTTAAAAGTAATTTTAAATTGGAAAAGTAAAAATTTATGTAATTGGGGATTTTGATAGTGTATGAAGCTAAATATTTAGAATTTCCACAGGACTTGAGAAAAGTGGAAATTTTTTTATTATAAAGCATGTGTTTTAATGGTTTGAAATAATAAGTCTAATAATGTATATGTGTGTGTGTGTGTATATATACGATATCCAGGGAAGGTGAGGGTAGGAGGAAGAGAACGTCCAATAACTTGGCAGTCATATAAAAACAAACAATAATCAGAGTAAGTTAAAATTTCACAACAGGAAATGTAGAGAGCCAAATCATACTCCCTGTGCACCACTCAAGTAACCGCACTGTGCTCTGGGGAATCCTGGGGGCAAAGGATCTTCCCACCCAGATGTTCCACAGCTGCAGCAGGGTAAGCAGAATGGGCTGCTTCGTTGAGGAAAGCATGGTCATGTGGGGAAAGTGTTCGGCTGAGATTTGCAAAGCCACAGAAGGGAAATGCTCAGGTCTGTTAACTGGCATTCAAACCAAGGTGACCTGGAAAGTCCCAGGCTTATCTGTTATTTTTTTGCTCTTTCACGGGGAAAAGAAATCAGAGCTGTAATGCGACTGAGGATGATCAGGAGGTAATGCGCCTAGCCTGTCTTTCAGCCCACTGCATGTCCAGAGTTGGTAATATTATCCCAAACATCGATTTTTTCCTAAACAAATACAGCTTACCATAAAGCTAGAGGCCAGACATCAGATTTTTGTTTGCATCTGACCTTCCCCTGAATCAGGAGTGTTTGAAAATAGGTCACTGTTCCACCCTCAGTCATACCAGAGAATGTATTTAGTTGTGCATGTGGTGTGTACTTTTAATGGAAATGTTTACCTAATGCATATTATGTGGTGCTATAGGATAGTTATGCCTTCCCTCTTCCTTCTCTTATCTCCTGTCTTTCCGCTGACATAGACCAGACAACACTGAACACCTATGATGGAAATGTATCTTATTAGTTTATACAAACCATATTAGTGTGACAAAGCTTAAAATAACTGCTGTTAAAAGAAAAAAATTTATGGGAAGCACTTTATTTCCTTGACTCCTATTTCTCATGCACTGATTATTACAGCTGTTAACAAATCACTGCAGTATTTCTTCTGTGTATCAAATTTATGGGCTTGAAATTCCTCATAGAGCTGATCAGTGCTGAGATCTAGCAAACCTTGATGGAGGGGAGAAAAAATGATGGTGAAAATAAGGGTCACGAAGGAAATAGGTGGCAGAAGAGTATCCTAGAGAAGAAAGCACAGCATCAAAAAGCAGGCCACAGGAGTTATGTTTTGAGCTTGGGCATGGGCCTCATGTTTTATCTCTTGTGCTGCTTCTTGGCATGTCTGTCTTGTTCGCAAATTTGTTGTCTCCTACTCCATGTGGACCATGTGCTTAGCCTGATGGGAGCTGCTCAGCCAGCGATACTTGCTTCTACCCGACAGAAATTGTCAAGTCATGCCTGTATGTTTGCAGCCTGAAGACTGCCTACCCCCAGTGACGCCAGCCTCCAGGTGCTGGGAAAATAGTGATAGGTCTATGGCTTGTACCAGGCAGCCTACAAGTTTGTGATGAATCAGTGCTTGTTTCTCACACTAAACTTGCAACAGAGCAGCTCAGAGACTTTTTAAACCCAGGTGTGCAAGGTAAGGCTCCAGAAGCCTTCAGGCATCTAAATTAGGCTTGGACTCTCCAAGATGCAAAGCATCTGCAGGTCATCTTCCAGTGGCTGCTTTTCCGCCTCACTCCTGTTGGGCCACAGTTCCTCAGTGTCTCAGAAACTCATGCTACTTCTACTCAAGTAAAAACTGTTGGCTGCAAAACAAATGAAACACTTCTAAGCATTTTGCTCACTCTGTTCACTAACTCTTTCACATCATAGGAGCCAATGAACTTTTCCAACCTGAGATTTTCTTCCCCCTCCCCGCCCCCTTCCCCCATTATGCTTTCCATGAGATACTGTGGCTAAGAGCAGCCAGACCTATGCGAGGAAGAAGAGTGTGGATTAAACCTTGCAGAATGAGATCCAGGAGACTGCACACAATGTGAGAAACAACAATGGCTTTTGATGCTTTCTGGCTTACTAGGTGATCCATCTGGAACCCACCAAAAATTGAATGTTGGTGAGATTTTGCTGTTGCCTGCCTTCCTGATGTTTCCTAGCTCACATACTATCGATCCTGTAGCTACAAACATGAGGATACTTGTGGGATCCCAGAGTCGTATGGTCAAATGTTCAAAACCAAACGCATTTTTGTCAATGCTGCTAATGTTTTTCTGCAGATTTCAAAACCATTTTTCAGCCTTATACTGGAAGAAAGTTCTGATAATTTATGTTACCCAGATGTTTTAAAATTCAACAGCTTTCACTACCCATAAATTTAATAGCATTAAACACCTGCTGGCTCAGTGTAGCAGTTCTTGCCAAAAAGAAAAGCAGGAGCAGAGAGATACACTACTAATGTGCTCTCTTCCTTACCATCAGAGCTAAGGCTCTGAGCTGAAGCCCAGCACAGCATTACCGCATGCAGAGCAAGTGTTCCTGCCTCTGTGCTTCAGAGTAGAGGACTCACAACAATTCTAGCCTGCCAAATAATAAAAAATGAGGAAAAAAAAAAAAAAAGGAAAGAAAAATAGTTTTGGAAAGTTAGGAAGGAGATTTTTCTTAGGCCCTTACTGAAACTCAAAAAGTCTGATTGTTGAAAACTGTGGAGAAATTCATAATGAAATATCAAAGCCTGGGGGCTCCTGGCAGGGGTGAAGGAGCACAGGTCTGTGACAGTCAGCGACACGCACACCACTCTGAGAGCTGGACCTGGGATGTCAGAGGAGTATGAAGGATCTGACTGCAACAAACAGGCATCATGGTGGTGATGAGCTTCAAAAGGACAGGTTTTAAAATCTGTGGAGAAACTCACGAAGGGAAGGCTGAAGGCAAAAGTGAAAATCTTAAGCGATTGAATGAGATTGGAAGTCATTTAAGAGCACAGTTTTGAAAGCAATACCGATGAACTAAAACCAGAGAAAATAATGAGCAGAGAGTTTTAACAGGCTTGGCTGAATGTAGCACATAAAAGTTTTCAGTAATGTCCTTGCAAACAAAATCTTCAGCGTGGTTTTACCAGGTTTACAAGCCCTTTATTTTCTTATTAATGAACATTTGAATGGATTTTTATTTATACCATAGTTGCTGGAAAGGAAGAGCATAAACAGTGATTCAGAGAGAGGTGAGTGTGGCCAGATTGCTGTGGGTGAGCTGCTGATGAAGAAACGGAGGAAAAGGACTCTGAGGGTGTGTGAGGGAAGGGCAGCAGCCGCTGCCTTCTCCCTGACAGACTTCGGGGGCTGGCAGCAGGGAAGCAGAGCATGGTTTTGGAACAATTTTTATACGCATTGCTGTGGTATTTTGGAGGAATGGCCTAACGATCAGGCCGTGTTTGCAAGATGGCATTAATAAATAAATTGAATAGAAATATTTAAAGTTGGAGCTCTGGCAGACCAAGCAGTTGTCTCTCTTCAGCTGCCATGAGACTGTAAAAAACAAAAACCTGTGTGGTTCAGCCACTGCAAGCAGCTTAGAGCGTGGCTTGTGGTCACTACCTTCTCTCAGCAGGGAGCGGTGTATAGAGCCAGGTGGCTGCTCTCTCATACCTCACCCCCTGCAGAAGGACTGAACTGAAACCGCACCGCTTTTAGGAGCAGCTGATTGACAAATCAGTGGGAATCGCACACCTCAAACCAAGTAATTTATGTGAATGAATTTTTTCAGTGTAGCTTATGGTGGTCCTGTGCTTGTACATGGTATCTTAGTTCGATCTGTGTACAGGAATAGTCTTGAGGTTTTTGTTTCAAGAAACATCTCCAGGTAGAAGCTATAATAATAATGTTTCACAAATAGGAGGCAGTTTACATTCTGCTCTTGGAACAAACCAATAATGTACCTCAGACTCCAAAGGGAAATGTATCGTTAATGGAAAAATTGTCTTCATCCTCTCTTTCTATTTAAGGCAGCCTTTGCTGCCAGTTTGTCATGAACACAAAAAGTCCTAATGCAATACGGATTAGATGGTATAAAAGTAAGAGAGCAGCAAGAACTCCAGATGTTCATTAGTGGAGTGGCTATTGTAAAAGGCCACTGAGGAACTTCATCTGTTCTGTTCCCTCAAAGATTTCCAGTCATTAAATAATTTTCAAGGGACTCGTATCAGCAGATTCTATTGTGTTTTATAAAATCTTTCCTTTTGAACACGGAGGGCTAGGTTCGCCACTGGCATTGGATAAAGTCTCACTGCAGTTGCACCCACTTACGTTAGTGCTGAATTTAGCCCTCTGCCATTGTGCATACATACTGCGAAGGCCACTCAGGTGCAATGACAGATGGGCCTTAAAACTTTATTGCCCTGTATCTAGAAACATAAGTAATAGTCAATTTTGCATTGCTCTAACATTTTTAAAAGTAAATTGGGGTTTTGGATTGTATTTCATTCTTACATTTTTAATAAAGTGTAACAGGCACCAGCCTTAAAGCCTTAAATCCTTACAGGATTAGATTTTCCACTTATATAAAGAAAGGCATTTTTTTCTCCAAACAAGATGCATTTATGCTTGCAATTGCAGTGAGCTATATCCTGCCACCTGTTGTGTAGAGAAACACCTTGTCTACCGAGAGAGAAATCCAAAGTTGATCTTGTTCAGAATGTCAGAATAGCTTTAGTCATAGCTAACTAAGAGGCTGAACACTTGTTTCCATTTTGTTTTGTTCATTTGCTTGTGTATGCATGTGAACATGACTGGGTAAGATGTTTAGAGTGGTTTTATACCACCTTAAGTAGAGGAATGGTCCTCTGGGTCACCCAAAGATACTTACTTGATCCTTTTTCCAAGTCTGCTTTTCTTTTTCTCCTCCTCCCCCTACCACCTGTTCTTTGCTTCAAAGTGCTAATCTCACCTTTATTTTTTGCATAACTTCTTACATTGTAGTTGTACAAAGAAAATGACTTATCTTCTGCATGAAATTTAGGGACAGTTTCTTACAGGGAACCAAGATGTGTTTTGTAGTCTTGATCATCAAAGAAGTTTTTAAGGATGTGAATAATAACATTGCCCTTAATAGTAATCATACAAAGGAAGACTAGGTACTGTGGAGGTTCAGCCACTTTGGTTGTCATTTCCTTTCCAATTTCAAAATTGCCGTTTTCTGCTTAACGTCAATGAAGCTGTTACTTGTACAGCCATGGAGAGAAAAAAGTTTTCTTAGTTGAGTATACAGTCCTCACAGACTCTTCCAGAAATGGAAAGAATTTGGCAACTATTCTTGTTTCTTAAAAGCAGCAGGTTCTAAAAACATCCTTAAATATATATATGCATATATTTAGAGAGAGAGAGACATATCCCTAGAACAAAAATACAGCATTTTCATAATGGTGTAAGTCCAAATGATACAATGCTAAATAATGCTAGAGCTGTTCTTAAATACTTTTTTTCTAAAGCAAATAATCAGTCAGGACAGAACACTATTTTTGATTTCTATGCCTTCAGGAAGCTCCTGCCTTTTATTGGCTTATAATTGATCAAAACACCACAAAACCACCAAGCCTCTCCTTTTTAATTAAAAGACACACAGCTTCTTATGGAATCAGTTTTTAAGAACTACACATCAAGCTTTCTAATTTTTGCTTCAGAAAGGTTTCTAATGCAGTTTAAAACATGATCTTCTGTTACAAAAACCCAACTGCTACTTTTTTGTTCCTTGTGCTGAAATATGCAGTACAGAAGGCACAACTTTTCCTCAGTCTTTGTTGTCACAGGTGATGACACCACTGTTTGAGGCCAAATTCAGTCCTTGATTACAATGAGAGATGGGAGTATATGCCTTTGGGGGAAAAAGTGTTTTGGATCTCTCAAAACTTTTTGATTAGGCTTCTCATTCACCATGTGTATGTATTAAAAAAACAAGACTGTTCAGCTAAGGTGGGAAGCCAGACAAAATGTACTGAGACATATCCTTACATGATTTCACTCAAAAACGGTTGTACTGGAGCATATTTATGTTGGTAGACCTCAGCCATACAAGTGCTGTTCCTACCAAGCTCCTAGCTCTGTTAGGGCAGATCAATTCCACTCTTCTCCTTGCAGTGTAGTGAAATTACAGTCCTGACAAGAAAGTGTATACCTTTGAACATACAGACATGAAGCTTAATCAATAACTGCATTATTGTAAATTATTTCCTAATTAGGTATATAGATAGATAAATAGAATGGGGCTTCATGGAGTCAGTCTCTAGTTTCAAGGCTCGTGGCACTGTAACATAATTTAATGCTAAGTAGCATTCTCAAATTAGTTGTCACTTTAAGACTTTCACTTACCTTATTTTGAAACCTGAAAGACATTGATTATTTGCACCTAACCCAATGCTAAGCCCAATTAGTGCTAGGTCTAGTGTTAAACTTTTGGGCAGTGGCTGCCCCAAGTGGAGTCCAAATTCCCCTGTTAACTACCTATTGTCGCTATATAGTTCCTGAGAAAAGAGGGCTTCCTCCAAAGGGCAGAAGAAAAGCAAGAGGAGGGAGAAGTGCAGCTAACCAGGACAAAATTCTCAATGAAGGATTGGTTTTAACTCCCATCACTTCACTGAGCTGAGTTGTCGGTATCACCTCTACAGGACCCACCAACTGGCACCCTTTCCTGAGGGCAGGGGCCTAGAAGACTGTCTTTCAAAGGTCTGAGCTGGGATAATGCTCATAAAGCATAGCCAGCGGGTAAAATGAACCTTCTGTAAATTAGTCTTGTAATTAACATACTCATCCAGATGCAAAGACTCTGTAACCCACTCCTCCCAAAGGAGGTGCATAAGCACTTCTCCCATGTGAATGCCTTAAATCCCAGGCTGTGAGGGAAAAAGAGCTCAACCTTTCAGGTGGAGGAGTGGCATTGGGCAGCGAACAGAAACTGGGCAAAACTCGGGGGTCTGGCTCATAGATAGCATGTTATGAGACTGTGCTTGTATGCTTTGTTTACTTAACTGTAGATGGGTGTCCTGTTCTTGGTCTCTGTTCTCAGAGCTGTTCACATCCATTACATTAAAATATAACAAACTAAAAGGCAAAAATAGTTTTGAGAGCGACACATACTTTGTTTCAATGTTCCCCTGGGGGAAAAAATAGCAGGTCTCTTCAGAGCTCCAGGACACTAATAATCCTCACTGGCTTCAGAGGAAACCATGGGCACATTGCACTTTGAAAACCAGAAAATCATCTGTTTCGTGTTGCATATGCCGCAGTAAAGGTACAACATTGGCATACTTGTAAAAAACTTGGACTAAGGAGCCAATGGTACTTAGCCCTTCTTGTAGACTGGCAATGTCTCCCAATAAAAGGATTTGGAACTAACCAGAGAAAGTCAGAGTATTTACAGAGCTCGCAGGCTTGGTATCCCTACATAAGGGTCTCTGCCTTCTGAGCTAAAGCCAATACTTTAATGGCAGAAACCTGGAGAGATCATAGACACTTTCGCGCAGTACATAGGATTTGTGAAGCTAACTAAGTGAGCATTTAGAAAGGATTATTTTTCCTTATTTTTTTTTATCATCTTGTTTGTCTGGTTGATTTATCCTCCTGTCCTCCTTACACTGTCTACACTTTAATCTGTTTCTGGTTTATGGGAACTATAAAAAGTCTTTTACACTGAGAGATTTACTTTATTTGAATGCAAATTAAAACTATTATCTTTCAGTTACAGGCCAAAGATTGCAAAATAATGCTTGTTTATAACTTGAAAAACTAATCTTTCCCCCCCATAATGCCATGTAAATTGTTCAGTTAAAGTAGAAATGTACAGTTAATTTTTGCCAATCACTTATGTGTTGTATATGTTAATTTACTGAAGTAGATAACAAGACAAAGAGGGAGTTAGATTGCAATGATATGAAACTACAATATACTTTGCTGCTGATCACTCTATATAAACACAGTCTTGGGTTCAACCTCCTTGTGGTGGTTCCACTGAAATCAAAGAAGCCAGGGCAGTGTATGTCTGGCACATATTTTTAAAGTTAGTGCTTATGAGAACATGAAATGGAATTGATGGAAAGTCTACAAAGAAGGGGAGAAGAGGAAGAACGTATGTTACCTTTACACAAATATGATAACACAGAAGATATTTTGAAGGGAGATGAAGAAATAAAATGCGTTTCCAAGACATTGGGCTTGTCCTCTCTGTCTGAGAAACTGTCGGTATCACGATCAGATCCTTTTGTGGGGCAGAGAATCTGATGACCCAGCAGCAGGGTATGTAGCGTGCTTGTGTACATGTACTCAGATGCATGCACTAAATTACTCTATGCTGAGTAATATCTGCCCCAAAACAAAATAATTCTGTTTTTTTTGTAGTAAACACCAGCAGGTTTTTCTTTCCTTTCCACTTTTGTACTCCTACCGGGAGGAATCAGATGTAGGAAGAAAGAAACTTGTTTCATGAAATGGGAATGGGTAAGCAATAACATTACCTTATTTGTCACTTGTGGCTTGTCTTTTATTAAGATGAAAACCTACCTGCATAGCCCCTAGAAAATGTGCCAAGATCCACAGAACAAGGCCCAGTATAACACATCAGGGATTTTGAAGGGACAGGAAGGGTAGGATAGAAGCAGGGACAGAGTCCTCTGGCGATCTTTGTTTCAGTTTAGGCACACTGGCCTAGTATAAAGACCCAGGAGCTCCCTAAAACCAGAGCTTATTGTGAGATATGGCAGTCCCTCTCTGATGCTGAAGTTCACCAGCTTGTCCTGCAGCTTCTATAGCGTATGTGAGCAGCTCTCAACACACTGCCTGGGGTACCTCTGTCCCTGGGCATCTCCATCCCTCCATGCCCAGGGAAAGCAGCCTCCGTTCCTGCAACAGGATGGTGTGCTCCACCAAGGTGGGGCTTGGCCTAAGTAAGGAGCCCTAAACCATCTTTCTTTGTCACATTTGCCTTTGTTGCTCAGGACAATGATGATTCTGCTCGTGGCCTGAAATCCCAAATGTTCATCATGCACATGTTTATGAGCCTGGCCCCAAAGTGACTTCATGAATATCATGCAGCCTGTGAGTGCCAGAGTCAGGAATAAAAATCCAGCTTCCGATTGTCATGTCCTATCTTACTCTTGACAGGGCTTATTCCTGTCTTACTCATTATTCATTAGTTAGTTACAGGGCTTAACTTCTTGTGCTTTTTTGAAAAAATACACATTTCTCTAAAGTAATTATTCTCTAATGCATGCAGCACATTGCTTGGTAGACTGTGAGATGCTTACTTTCAAGAGTGGAATCACATGCCTGCTGGAGATAAAACTAGTTGTGTGTTTCAGTCTGGCTGCATGGACTCTTCTCTGTGAGTACAGTGCTTTTGTGTCTTGTCTTTTTCTTACAATGTGTAACTGGAATTATACCCTTAGAGAAAGGGTTACTTTCCTTCCCCCCAGTTTCTCTAAATTGGATTGATTTCTACCTCTGGCAGCTAGAGCTGAGGTAGAAGTGAAGCAAGGACTGGAGTACCCATAAATTCCCAGACTGTTCTGGGAATAAATCAAGAAATCATCTGTGCATCTCTGGATATGCACATCAGAAGACAGAAATGGAGGATAAAACCTGAATATCTTAACTTCCTCTGGAAAAGACTTTTAGTCTAGTCATACCTTGCTCAGATGTAATGACACAAAATAAAAGGCCCTAGGATTTCATGTTGCCCCAAGAGGGAAGTTTTAAGGGGAGCGTTTACTCATTCACACATTGAGAAATTAATGGAAACTCAAAGCCATACTGTTAACTCTGGCTTGATTTAATTTTTCAGGGCTGACAGGACCAACTGGTGACAGAAGAAAAGACATTCGTAAAGGTCAGACACCTCCAAACCACATCCTTTTTCTGTATTACCAGTACTGTAATTAGCTGACATGGAACACTTCTGGAGCTGTGAGAGCAGCTCTTTTTAAGCAATGAAAACTATTTTTGATTGCCAGCATTCTGGTAGTGGGTTTGGTGTAGTCTGCTCACCAAGCGAGCAGTTAGTTGGCTGAAGAAGAAAGGATTGTCACACTGATAACTGATAACATAGCCAACACTCGCTGCCTTATGTCCAAGAGGTTTTGCTTCAGCTGAAACATTTTTTTTTTCTATTAAAGACTTAAAGTGTGAAATTTTATAATCCTGAATTCCTTCCAGAACTTGGAGAAAAAAACATTGTATTGGTTTCTTTTCAAAGTTCATAGTGGGTTTTCAGAATACGAAGCCAGACCCTGAGTTAGCACAGAACGTGCTAGTTTCTGCAACATGGAAACTCAGTTCATGGTTTTGACTGCATTTGGTAAATTCATTCATGGGACATTAAGGTCATTGCTGAGGAACAAAAAACACTTCAGAAAGAATAGTGAATTACAGTCTCTCTTTTCCTTTTGTACTGGTCCCATCCTGTTTTCCTTAAGTCAATCAAAAATAATATTTAAACTGAAAGTATGTAGGGTTTTTCTTTGCAGAAAAATTCAATGAAAGGATACTGCTGCTGTGGTTTCTCAATGCCTCTTGCAAGACAGGGAAGTCTCTTTCAGGAAATTGTTTTTTCTTGTTGGAATTTTTCTTGCTAAAAAATAAGTTTGCATAACCAAAATTCACAAGAAAACAAAGGTCAATGTCACTGACAGTTTTAGGGAATTCTAGCAAGAAATTCAGAAGCAAAGATGTTGATTCACAGTTTCACTTTGAAATAAGTTTGTATAGCTTTAAAGTCCCTCTTAATTACATTGTTTGAAGTTTAAAATACCTGAAATTATATTCAGTGGAGATGTTGATTCAGTATTACGAACACATGTTTCAGTTTGGAGGGAATCTTCTGTGCATGAGCTGACTTTTTCTCTTAAAAAAAAATCTAAGATATATCCTGTGAAATTCCTCTTTAAAAAACCGTGGTTTGCAGATTATTTCTGCTGGAGCTTTTCTTGATCACTGCTTTATATAAACTAACTTGATTCCTAAATAACTTGAATAGACAGGAAGGGGACTGGGGAATACAGATACAATCTTAAAATATTGTTTCTGCTAGTGCTATAAGAAGTAGCTTGGTTCATTTTGACTGATATACTTTTAAGCTCTGTTTTGAAATACTTTAATTTGAAGCTTGAACTGTGAAATAACAGGGCCAGAGGAATTTCCCTTCTGGTTTTTACTGCTTCCCAAATTAAGTCATATGGGTAAAGATCTTAAAATCCGGCACCAGTGTGTGGCTTTACTAATAGTATCTATGTGATCATGTCATTCCCGAGAAAGGCATGTTTCAAATAAAAAGGAAATGTCAACCTTGAGTATTTTTTATTAAATCCCTTTTCTTCTTCTCTTCAAGTTCAGCTTTAGCTGACCACTTCCTTTGTCTGGTTTATTTTTATTAGAAATGAGCAAATTCATTAACTGTGCAACTCGGTGGTCAGGCAGTGACTGGATATGTCCAATAATGGGTAATAGTTGTATTTTTCATTGGGAGACCAATGTTTGCTTTGGAGATGGCCTGGGGAACAGATGTAATCTGAGACAGCTCTATGTTTACCTCTTGTTTCACTGTGATATGCTGAGCATGTTTGAAACCAGTGAGAAAGAAAAGCAAACACTTCAGAAGAAAGTACCTGCAAGCACTCACTGTTGCCCCAGGCTGCGCCCCTGGGCTCCAGCCAGGAACTCCACAAACACAGGACTGCTCACACACATGCACGCACACATGCACACACACACACACACACACACATACATATATATTTCATGATATAGTCATGCCCTCAGCCTGCCTGTTTCCAAGAATGCTTTCCAACTGATCCTATGATCCACTTTTTTGCTGTGAGGGTGACTGAGCACTGGAACAGGTTTCTCAGAGAGGCTATAGAGTCTCCATGCTTGGAGATACTCAAAAGCCATATAGACACGGTCCTGGTGAGCCAGCTCTATGTTGCCCTGTTTGAGCAGATGTGTTGGACTAGATGACCTCCAGAGGTCCCTTCCAACCTCAGCCAGTCTGTGATTCTGTGATTCTTTGTGTATGTAAGCCATTTGATGAACCACTTGTCAAGAGATGCAAGTCAGCGTCAAGGCTACTGATCAATGTCTGTCTGCTCATCGGAAAGCTTTTTTGATGTACATAGTTTCACGCAGTGGCATTAATATTTTTTCACTCCTGTTTGTGCTTTATTTCTCCTCTTTCCAGCAGTTGTCACTTTCTACATGGATATTTATTGGTAGTCAAGGTCATTTTAAGTACTCGCCACATAGGTGACTCAGATGAAACAAAACAATCTGAGGAACATGAACAGAAGTATTCCACTACTATACAAAATATTGTAATAATGAGATTCTTGTCTCCTCATGTTTCTTTCAGCATTATTTTCCCTGTCAAAATGACTAAATTGCAGATTGCAGTTTGCATACAGGCAATAAGAAGTGCTAATCTTTGGTAAAGGAGGAAGAAGTGGGTGGGGAACTGACAGCAATTCATACTGCCTATTTCTCAAAGCTGTCTCATTACTCTCTAATTGTTTCTTTTGCCAAGCACTCTTACTGTGGCAGCAGAATAAAACATTCATCCAAGCTTTGCATAGTTGCCAGCATACATGCTCTAGTTCAATCTTAATTGGTAGAAATTGCTATGGACTTACACTCTGGGAGGCATTGCCCACTTCTACAGGTTACTGTATGGTCCCCAATGAATATTCAGTGGTCAGTGTGTTTCTTCCATGTGGTTCTAGCAGGTGCTGGTCTTATTTAATGTAATGCATGCAGAGGGAAGTAGTGAATTGTCACTAAGGCTGTTCAAACTCTACAGGGTTAGTTTGTGTAATGGCTTGTGAAATGAAGCTCTCAAATGTGCTTGCAGTAATTGGTAACAAGCCACATTTTGCAGGAGGCAAACTCTTCACAAGAGTTTGTGACTTCACAAGTCACTTCTACAGCAAGGTAGAGTGGGAGGAAAGGAGAGAGGCCAGATCTAAGGACAGAGTGAATCATCCTCAATTACAGCCAGGTAGAGAAAACCCTGTGAAAGACCAGCCTGTCACCGGTCCCACTGTGGCACTCTGGACATGTTTGCAGAATGTCCCTACAGACATCCCAAACTGGGCAGGAGATAGCTAAAGGCTTTCCTGAGGAAACAGAAGCTGTTGCTGAGTAAACACCCCGTCACGGTAGTTAGCAGACTTTAGGGCTACTCTGCAATAAAACTAGTGTGTACTGAATTCTGGTGCAGAGTAGGTCGCAAACCTGAGCTTCAAGTGGGATCTGGGTTTGCTACAGGAATTCAACTCTACTGGATGGAGGAGTGGCTGCCTTGTGGCAAAACCACTGCCGCTGAGGAGCTCGATACACCTGTATTATTTTCCAGTGACAAAAACCCTCCTTCCTTGCCATTTTGTTACATCTAAAAAAGCTGAAATTGGGTGAAAAGGGGATACTGTGAGGCCAGGTACTTCTTAGGAATTTTTCCAGGGCCAATGCTTTTAGATTGGCCACTGTCCCAGAAATAGCGTGAGGATTCAGACTGGGCCACCAGATGGTGGAGAGAGACAGGAGAGGAAAGATGGTTCTGTAACGGGGACATTATTCTTCTCACTATAAGAAACAAAATAAAGATATGATCTAGTTATAAACACAGTGCGTTCGTATGGCTGCTCCTACCCTCTTTTCCTAGAGCAGGAAAAACAGGTCTCTGCTCAAAAGCAAGGAAGCACAGTTACTCCTGTCAGGTTCAGTGGCAGAACCGATGTCAGATGCCGTAGTTCTCACTAGCTGCATCCAATCTATTGTGTTACAGCCTCCAGGACAGCAGTCCTGAGTAGCCCATTTTCTAGCTAGTAATATTGTATTGGTGTCTGTAATGTCTACGTCTTTCGGCTGGAAGCCAGGAGCTGGCAGGTAGGGCTTCCACCTGACTTCAGAGGAGTCTACCTCCCCAGCTGGTGACTCCACTATTGCCTGCAGTTTTGTCAACAGAGAGAGAATCTGGACTGGCAATGAAGAAGGAGAGTTGTTTAAAAGAGGAAAGGGAGGTATTCAAGAGAGACAAGGGCCTGGCAGAGGTATGGGTGTTACCAGCCATGTTGCTTTGAGGAAGACGGTGAGGAAGACTTTGCCCATACTGGCATAGCTAGCTTTACTCATGAAAGCTGTCATGCCAAGAAGTTACATTCACCAGTGCCTCACCAAGATGACAGTGTTTAAAAAGGTCCTCCAAAGAACTGTTAGTCATCCACATTTGGTCTCATCAGTAGGTTGTGTAAGTGGTATGTGACAGGTATGAGCTCAAGGTTGATACTTTCCAGTAACTCAGATATGTTTGGTACAGTAGAGAGAAGGGCCTTCTTTGGGTGCAAGTCATGTCAACTTGAGGTGAAGAGTGCACAGCACTGTTATATTGGTTGTTGTCCTTCTCTTTTTTCACTCTTCTGGAACCTCACATGTCCCAGACTCACAGTGTGTTGACACAGAGAGATCGCTACAAGTGATGGAAGGAGAAGCACTCTTTTGGGTACAATGTAAGTGCTTCTGTGATGAGCTCGTTGTTAAAGGTGCCTTTCTGGAGATGCTGCGTGTGTTTCTTATGTCAGTACCAAGTCCAAGGTGGTGTGCACCAAGCATGCAAGCTAAGCACTGTAGAAGTATTTAATGTGTAGCATTCCAGCCTGGAGTGTCTTCATTATCTTTAAAAGCAGATCAACAGAGTAGGTATTATCACAGCAGGTGACATGGAAGCGTGGAGGACTTTGGGAGTGTGCCTGCTAGACTACCAGTGAACAAGCAATTCCTAGACAATGTGACATATTATACATGCGCTTGTCTTTTCATCCTCTTCTATTGCTGTTGGAATTATTTGAGAGAAGTTTTACAGAAAAGATGTGGTGGATTACTTTCACAGATCACAGTAGGTACTCTTTCACATATTCAGTCTGTGTGACTGCTGCTCTGTTTTATGTTAAATAAGAGAGTACAAATTTTGCAAAATTGCAGTCCTTCCAGTAGACAAAAATTTACTTTGGGAGCAAGCAGACTGTTGAGTAACTCCTCTTCCCATTTTCTTAAAGTGAAAAATGAACATTAAAAGCAATGTTCAGATAAAGGTTTTACTCTGAAGCCACCTGAATGTTTGATTACCTCTGTCAACTGTTGCACTTGGGATTTCATATGGAGCACAATGTAAGCTCTTGAGGCTTGCTGGTATCTGGATGCTGTTTGATAATTTTATGGCCTGTCTTTCTTTTCTAAGGAGACATTCTAGACAAAGAATGTTGAATTGCCTCATGTTGTTGGATATGAAATCATTGTCACATTTAGGTTTGGAAACAAAAGATGAAACATTTTCAGCAAAAAAAGACTGGGATGAAACAGAGTCCAGGTAATAATTATAATAATTATGATAATTAAATAAATGCACAGTACACCACAGTATTAAATAGCAGATGTGCTTCTTTACAGCTAAATTTTTGTCAAATTAAAACCAAGGTCAGATTTCTGGACTGACTTACATCCCATGCGATTTCATTAAATGCAGAATGGTTCCGTGGCATGTAACTTGGCACTGAAGTTAGTTTTCAGTACATGGTTTTATGGTTCAGGTGCAAAATACTGCTCTGGCTCGCATGTATCTAATGGTTATTATACCTTGGACTGTACTTCTTTTCTTTGTTTCAAAATTTAGCAGATCAGCTAAACTGTTAATTTTCTCAATTCCCCTCTGCTCCTTCCCCTTAATTCTTCCTTTATTGAAAACAGGTTCATTAAAAAAAAATACTGATTGTTAGCCCAGAATGAGGACTAAGGTCAGCTGGCAATTTTAGAAAATTAAATCAGACAAATGAATCATCTTTGCAAATTGGCTACTCAAGCGTACATGGATATTTGACCATCTTTTTTTTTAATGTGCAGATCAGTAATAAGAATGTAATAGCTACCATTCATGCAATGACAGTAACAAGGCAAGAGAAAGGAAATTCTTTTCTTTTTTCTTTCTTTCTCTATGCAAAACGCAGTGGCAAAAATACTTTAAGTAAAACTGATAAATGTTCTGGCTCTGCAGGTATCCTATAATTAGGAACTGTTACTTCTCAATAAATTTCTTGAGTGCCTAACAATACATATCTAGCATTAAATTCTTACACGTGAGAATGTTTTGTCCAAAAGCATCGTCACTGCACTTTATACACACATAGAATCAAGTAATACCAGACCTGTAACGTATCTCAACGTAACAGGTTGTTTTATGTGATTATATTAGTCATTATTAATTAAGATTGTTCTTGCCTCTGTTGCTTGAAGTCAGGAGAACCTTCAAAGGCTCTTACTGTGCTAACAATGATTCTGTATTTGTTCGCCTCTTGTATTTCTCTACAAGGTTGCTGACACATTACTGATAAAGATGTACACCTTGTACATCTGTGGTATGTGGATGCTTAGCCATCAGTTTTGAGATGTACAGTTAAAATAATAAACCAGTTGCCTATTTTCATTTAGTTTTTAAATATCAGATGACCTCAACCACCATTCTGGTCTAACAATCTGCCAACTATAATTTTAAACTTACCTGAACACTTTTTTGAAGAAATTTTTATGGGGACTGTACACAGTATTGGCACCTAATGGGTTTTAAAATTCTTCTGAGGGAAAAAGCTGAACAGGTGAACACAGCAGGGCAGATTGCAACCCTGCTGTTTTGTTGGAGTCCTCAAAAGCAGTACAGCAACACAGAAGAATACCTGCAAAAAATAGTTAACCACTTGGCCATGTA
>VYZW01008972.1:38586-54293 GCA_013401315.1 Balaeniceps rex
ACTGCTTTACAGGACTTGCTCCCTCTCTGGTTGCAGTCTTTGGGAGTGTTGTTTTGTGTTCACTGGGAAACGAGCTGAATGATGACGTGAAGCTTTTGGTTAAGCAGCCTTCTTTGGCCTCTTGAGTGTCCACTAAGCACCAGACTCACTTGTACGTTGATATGCAGAAGAAAAGAAAGTCTGGAGGCCCAAGAAGGTCCTTAAATAGATGGCCTCATTGAGACCACCTCAAGTTGTCTAACTAAGCTCAAATACCAGAAAATCCCCTTTCTCATGGGATTTCCAGTGCTTTGGACTTCTAGTTAAATTGAAAATGTTGAGTACTTGCTCTCTCTGTGCCTGCCCTTCTGCTTTCCATCTGCATCTAAGGAAAAGATGGGACATTTAAAAGGAAGCAAGAAAACAGTGTGAGTAGTACATAGGAGGCCTGCTTTTCAGTGCCTTCATGTTTGATATTTGGTTTATGCTGGCTCTACTAAAGTATAATTTTTGTTTGAAGCTTTTCCTACAGCTGGGCTGTTCACGACACCACCTTTCCTCTGTTTGGATTGCCTTAAGCCTTCACACCTTTAAGCCTTCTGCTAAATATGGATGAAATGGGCCAACATCTGAGAATAAACACAGGCAGTATGATCCCATTAGCTTAATTTCCTTAAGAAGCCAGGATTAACTTGTACAACTTTTTAATAACTCTAATTAGTATACACCTGTATCTATGTTATTTTAGCTGAATTTGTTCATTTATACGCTGTCACAAGACAATGAAGTGAGGCTGACCCTGCTTTGAGCAGGAGGTTGGATTCAGTCCCCTCTGACCTGAACTGACCTATGATCCTATGGTCTAACAGCTCATTCCTATCCCTAGTTCCTGCTGCTCTAATATTCTTCCTATGAAGAGGAATGTGAACTGGTGAAGCAAGAGAATATTTGACAGCATGAGCTGAAATGCCTCTCTGAGATGTGAAAATTCCCCTTTATCTCATGTATTTGGAAGTTATTCTCACCATAATAGTAATGCTTCCTTGTCACTTAATTGTATCTGTCTTTCCGACAGAGCTACCTGTTGTGGATGACATCTATCGCCTAGCTGCCATCAGCTCATTGTTTATATGACTTGTATTAAGAAAATTGCATTTCTGATTATATTAATGACAACAAACCTGGACTTTGAGATATGATGGGTAATACAGCGAGGGAGCAGCTAAGCGAAAAAGTACGAAATTCAGTCACTTGCAAGACTTTTTCTTTTTTTCATTTGGCTGAGTTCATGCTGAAGTCCGTGTGTTTGTATTAGCCCTGTTGGGACATAGTTCAGCACATTATTTATACAAAGTTACTTCAGTGGCTGATTGTTATTAATTACCATCCTGAGTTCTTTGCAAGTCAAGCTGGACTCCAAATGAAATTTGGTTTCCAAAGTAATTAGGAGTTAATGTTGCAATGTGTATTGCCTGTTGTATTTTATTCTTGCAATAACATTGAAAAAAATGCTGTTCATTTGCTTGAAAACCCCCAAACCTTTCTCTATAATGTGGAAAATATTCAAAAAATTATTTGAAAAGAAAGACCTTCCTCAACCCCATGCATACTTGACTAGATGAAAAGAATAATACCAAAGAATCAAAATGACATTCCCGTTATTCTGTTACTTTATTGGTTTACGAGCCCTCACCAAAAGTAGAATGCAAGTTTGAACAGAACTTACACTGTATTAGGTAATTTAGACCATAGAATCACCATCTACACACCCGTAGCATAGATTCCTTTCAGACTGTCTTAAAGACATGTTCTTTGGTTCGCTACTGGTCAGAAAATTTGGTTTCAGGTTCTCAAAATGTGACTGCTTAATTTCTTTTTTTAGCCAGCATCTTTCAATCCTGTTTCTGTGTGCAAGGAAAGCTAATGAACTGACAAAAATGTGATTTCTTTTGGCTATCTAAATAATTAGAAAGGGAATAACTGCCTTATAGCAGATTTTCATGTTCTAAAGATTTCTGAAACTTTGTTTTCTCCAGAGTTTACTTTTTCTCCTTTTTTTTTTAAAAATTAAGAACTGTAGCCCTGGTTGTGGACTGCATGCTAGGGTAAAGAGTTTTCATGGGAAGAATCGTGATGTAGGTGTATTTTAATCAACATACCAGGTTTTCCAAAATTATTCTGTTACATTTCTGCGCGCACTCAGACACAAGGCCATCATATATTTTCTGTGCACATTTACAGCTTAATTGAACATTTTTCTTCCCACTAGAAGGTACAGGAATTTCTGCCCTACTCTTTGCTGTGTTTTTATAAATGCTGCCAGAAATGGTAACTGGCAATGAAATTTCAATGTTCGTAACTTATGCTTCCTGCTGGTATTGCTTTTTTACATGTTTGGCTATGCCTTTGCAATTGAGTGCTGGGTCAAAGGTTGAAGAAGAAATGCAGTGACCTTCTGGCCTTTCCTTACCTATTTCCTGTAAGGGAGAAACCTTCCAGACAGCTGTGAGTCTCTTCAGAAATTCTGTTGTGATGCAATGTCTGAAATTCAAATATCACAGTCTTTAGATGAGAAAATTTTGAGGTGGCAAGTCTGCTTAGACTCTTTCAGAAGAGATCACATGATTAACATCTTACTTCCTCTAAATGTGTACTGTTCCTCAACTATCATGGTTCTTAGTTTCCCAAGGTGTAAGGCAACTTGCACACATTGCTTAGAAAATATAATGCCTCGTTTAAGGGCAGAAAGCATAGACCTTCACAGAAATTCAAGCTATCACATGGTAATAATCCAGTATGGTAAAAACATACTCATAGTGACTGTGAGGACTTCTCACATACACTTTAATATCGTTGGCTTCACAGGATGCAGCAGCTGAGAAAGGTGCTGCCAAATCTTCAGAAAGTAGAACCTGATTTTTTTGTTGTTCTCTTTCACTCTGAGATCTTTTTGCAGCTACCTGAAGCCAACAGCTCTCTGGGGGTCCTGTTCCAGCCTGGCTTCCCTGTACCCATTGCTAATAACGTGGTGGCTCTTGAGGTTAGGTCGATTGGCGATACAGGCAACGCAGTGAGGGCCCTGACAGCCATTTAACATGTAATCTATTCCTTACACTATAGGGCTCTGAGCTATGCACACCAGGAGAGCTTATTCCTGGTGTCCCTGTTGTGTTATTTACCTCTGCTCTGAGCAGTTAAGTCCACCACAGCCATTTAGTAAATTATCAGTTTTCTTATTGGCCCTAAATTGCGCCTAATTAAAAATCTGACCTCCACAAAATAGTCCTCTTCCTAAAGAGACAGAACATAAACAGGAAAAAATCAGCTAATTGCTGCAAAAACTGCTTTTGTGGCACTGTAATTGGACCTCAGTGAAATGAATGAACCCACTGGGGATTCCCTAATGAATGTTTAACTGCAAACAGTAGTTGGGCACTTAAGCAGCTAGGCTGATGGTCCCTAATGAAATCAAATAAAATCAAATAAAAGAATCTGGCACTTTACTAACCAGATTTCTTGGCATTGGGACACAAAAATAATATAATTCTCGGTAAATAAAATGTAAAGAAAAGTTATTAATAAAGCAGTGAAAACTTAGCCACTTTTGCCTGGTTTCTTTCTTTTTCTACTGAAAAAAAAAACCCTCAGAAAACTCTACATACTGTGTTGAATCTTTCTAAAGAGAGCTTTCTTTTATTTTCCTCTTCTCCTAAAAGCACTAAGACCTTTTCTGTTTTCTGTTAATCACATTCTCTGACTTTATTTTGCAATATGTTTTTCAGAGGCTAGCTGTGGAACTGCATGATGTAGGCAATTGATTAAGATCCTTTTCATTTTTCCAAACTTTAACAAGGAACCAAATTCTGATGACCTCAGTAATTTGAGCTGTGCGTTACCTCCAAACATCTATTCAACGCAATGCGTAAAATTCTGGCCTTACTGATGTCAGCTGTATAACTTGACTTGGAAAAGCAAGTTATTAAACCCAACTGGTGTAGGACCTCAAGATTGTATTAGTGCTTAAAGCAAGCTTAAAGAACCAGGGACATGGCACCATCACATAACTTTGTTTATTACTATTATTGTACTTTAATGCTCAGTTGCACAATGATGGGACCTTGTAAATGATTTCGAGTGTGGGTTATGTAGGTTACCAACTTTCAAAAAAGGTCTTAAATGGTTTTGTTTAAATTACTGTTAAAAATACTTCATGGTATTCCACTACAATTATTGTAGCATTGATGACATGAAAACCTGGCAAGCTACATTTGCATTAGTATCTCGCACCTTTTAAATCTTTGCTTAAACTTAGTGAGGCTATGTGGTATTTTGCAAGTATTGCAATTTAACCGAGTGAGAGTTGGAGAAAATTCAATTTAATCATGCACTGCCAATTTTATTTAAATAGAAAAAAGTGCTGCTTATCATCGTGTCTAGCATTCAAATACATATAGTTTGTTTACATATTGTAAATAAAAAGTCCATTGCAATACATTTTCAGAAGTATGAGTTAGAATATCTGCTGGCTGTTTCTTGATGTGTGTGATAAATGGATATTCAAACTTCTTATTAACAACAGGTAGCATTATAATTACCATTGCCAGTGAAAATATTTTTCTTGAGTAATTAATACAAATGAAGTTTGCAGTAAGATTTAGTTTCTAAACAGCACAGTTAGAGCATACTATACCTCCACTCTTATGTACTAGGTGTAACTTAATAGACTTACAATGCTGAAAAACTGTGAAATATAAAAGCATGAATATGTATATGTATATATGGCAGAGGGGGGTGTTTGAATAACAGCTTTGCATACTGAATGATAAGTCATGGTATAGAAGGGAACCAATGGTTAATGTCATGATGGTAGCTGTTACTAAGTAGCTATTGCTAAAATCTGAACAGTTAATCTGAACAGATTATATGTTTCTAGGAGTAATCGTTGAAATTGAAGAGTGAGAATAAAGTGGATTTCAGCTAGAGAGAGATCTAGACTTCTTTGGTGGAACAAAAAACAGTGCTGTGGATGGACAAAGTAGTTCAGAATATAAAACACTGAAAGTGTTATTACTGCTCTTGTTAACATTCCTTCATTCAGGCATGGCATATGAGAGTACAGAAGTGGCTACGGACATATCAAGTAAGGTTTGGCAGTGAGGTAGTCGAAAATTTTTTCAGACACCAGTAAGGAGGAAAAAAGGGATCGAGTATTGGTAGCATCATTCATTACCAATTGTCTTCTGGTTCTTACCTGTTCTGGTTGGTACAGCTAGCAAATTGCACAGCCCCATCTAAGTTTGCCCTGCAGATCCAAAAAAGCTCCTGTGTGGACATTCCACTTGCAGTGTTAAACCTAGAGACAAAAAAATCTGTCCCTTAATGATCTTTGAATGAAGTAATAATTGCCAACTCCACTTGTAAAAGCATCAAGAACTCACACTTTCAGAAAGTAGTCAAGAAGATGTTTTAAAATAAATCAAAGATCACCAGCTGTTATCCATTTAAGATTTATTGAAATATAAAACCGAGTGGTTAATGCAGTCTAAAGTAGGAGTATTCTTAAGAAATTATGACAGGAAACCATAGGGATATATATTTCATGATGGGCTAAATCACAGCTATGAAATAAATCCCTCATTCTTCAAGGAGAGGGTCTCTTTTGAAGACCGTAAAAGCTGAGAAGTGCTCTGCTGGAGACTGCATTGAAGAAAAATCATAGTTCTTGTAGATGAAATGCACCCACAGCACTGGATAATTTGCAATGTAAATGTTTTTGAGTGTTTGGAAGGGATGGTGGGGAAAAAGAATATGTCTGTACCTGCATCTTTGAGATCCTTGTTCAGTACACTGGTGCTAAGCTCACAGGCCACCATACTTGGGCTTCATACATTGGCACAAGTGTTTGCTCCATTATGGACATATGCAGATTGACTGTATTAGAACTGAGTATAGAAGAACAGAAGAACATTCAACATTGATAATTGCATCTCAACTTGCAGTTTTTTGCAAGTGTTGCAAGAACAAATGGCACTGTCTTTCTATATCTGGTTTTCAGTTGCCAGATCATGCTTCTTATAAGATGCACAGTTTAGTAGTAGTATTACAGCGTCATACGGCGTTGCACAGTACCACATTTCCCCAAATAGCTTCTTGCACATTTGTGTCTTAAGTGAAGAATCTTTATATTTTTTCTGATATTTTGTGAAAGATATTGGGGAGCACTTGTTAGCTTTACAATTTTCTTCCAATTCCTGTATCATGAGTACACAGATACTAGAGAAATATCTAATCCACTGGTTTTACTTATTCTTTGAGACCTCACAAACAGATAGT
The DNA here is from genome assembly GCA_013401315.1 of Balaeniceps rex. NCBI lineage: Eukaryota > Metazoa > Chordata > Aves > Pelecaniformes > Balaenicipitidae > Balaeniceps > Balaeniceps rex. The sequence goes on from VYZW01008972.1 coordinate 44,899, forward strand.
TGGGTGCTTTTTCATTGAAAATTAAACATTTTCAGCTCCTTTTTCTTGAGCACAGCTTTCTAGAACTAAAATAATGTTGTTATTAGAGAAAGGTGGGGGATATTAGCTGACAAAGCTTGCTTCATTTCCTTCGAGATTAGACAGCAAAGTTGAATAGGTGGTAATAAAATTAGTGGTATCATGTGATGAGAGGCTATTTCAGGTCACTTACTATAGTAATCGATCAATGGTATAGAATAATGACAGTTTAAATATGCATGTTCAGATGTTCTCACTGTATCAACACCCAGTTCAGGATGGAGGTCCACCAGGTAATTGTGCAGAGCTGCCAGAACATCCCCAGCAGGGCTGTGTTTAGTCCACATGCCATCACAGAATCTGACTTAATTTATGAATCATGAACTTCAACAGTAAAAGCTGAGTGTTTTCAATATCCAAAGATAGAAATGTAAAAAATAAATATTAAAAACTCTTTAAGAACATTTTTTAAAAGGATAAAACTTTAAATTATTACTTAGGCAGATTAAGCTATTTATTTAATGAGTGTCATGAAGATATACAAGTTCATATGGATAATACAAAATTAATTATTTGGTTCAGGGTTCAAGATGAAAAATTTGATCGTATCTCCTTAGTGTACTACACTGCTTCCAGATAACTCTCTACATCCCTAACCTTCTCCCATACATTGCCATTTGCCCAACTTTCCAGTCCAGTTCTCTCGATAAATAACAGGTCATTCTTCATACACAAATTAAAACTTTTTTTTTTGAGAGGAAATTGTAATAATAATTTGATGTATCTCCAAATGTAATTTTGCTCATCTAATTCTGTGTCAAAAGAGGAATCTGTCCACATTTGCTGTCCACTGCAGAACCAACAGCCCACTGAGGGCAGCAGAGTGGACCTTGCACAGAGCTGTCACCCACCCTGCCACAGCCAAGGCCCCTGGCTCTTGCAAGGCAGTGGCAGCTGTGCAGGACTTGGTCTCCTCAAGAATATTATATTACTTCTAAACAAAGCAGAAGGCATTCTCTCCCTGCAAAGTAAGTTTAATTTAACTGAGACTGGCAGCTGTTATTTTTGTAGCTATTTATAACTGATACAGGGTGAAATTTCGTAATTTTCTACAAACACAGGCAGTGACAAAAGATGAAATTCTTTCTTGTGTGTATATTAATGAATTGGATGTGAATGTGAATGTAACCAAAAGTCACCTTTTTTTGTGCATACAAATGCCAATGCTACTTACCTAGGAGAAAAGAAATTACGACTTCAGTTCATAATCCTTTTTTTCTTCTCCTTTCCCCATCTTCATTTTTTCAAATAATGGCATTTTTTCAAGCCTTTTGCTAATCTGATGACTGGTAAGCATTTTTCCATGTATTTTTTAAAAGAAAACCATTTGCTTTAGTCTCTTGCAAACAAGCAAAGAACTGTCTTGGAAATTCAAGAGCTCTGGTGAAGCACATCAGGCACAGAAGTTTTCTGTCAGAATTCATGGCTCTTCATTCGCCTTTGATTTCTGCAACAGTTTAGACTCACGTGCCATTTCAGGCCAAACACTTTTTGTGTGTCACTGTAGCCACTTTGTGTGCTGCATTTCTTCACTCTCTTTGTCAGGAAAACTGATTTTTCTGAAGGTCAACAAGTAAAGGTTAGTGCTACCTCACCGGAATTACATCTGCATAAGAAAATACCTTTTTATAAAACATGATCTCTTACTACTCTGGCCCTGTGCCTGCCCCCAAGAAAGTCCACAACAAAGCTACTGCTTATGCCAGTGGAAGCAGTATCAGTCTTTGTATGGAAAGTATTTTACATAAGCAAAAATAGGAAAGATAATTGTTTTCCTTTTATTGGAAAATAAGGGAAACATACTGTAACAGTAATCTGTCTCCTTTCAGCATGTACAACTGTAGTCCTCATTTTTTAACCTCAAATTCTTCTGCATTTCTAACAAAGCCAAAATATTTCATCATCTACAGCTCCAGTTAAGGAAAAAGGACTGATATTTTTTCTTTAAAGGTCCTTAATGTGTGTAAAGACAAATGTTAGAAACATTTTTTTTAAAAATCATGTCACACCAGCAGGAGTAATTTAACCCTCTTATATTCAGAATTTTATATATAAATATATATATATGTGGATATATGTAGATATACATAGATATGGTTGTCTGGACTGCGAACCAGCTGCTGGTCTGACAGATGGTATGTGGGTACCTTTTGTCTGAACGGTGACCCTCTGGGCTGGATGGTGCTTGTGGATACCCGTGTGTGACCTGTTTACTAGGAAAGCTGGGCATTAGGCTCCTGTGTGCGGAAGATGTGAAAGTTCTTTGGGAAAATAAGGATTTAGGGGTGTGCTGGTTTTGGTTGGGGTAGAGTTATTTTTCTTCATAGTAGCTAGTATGGGGCTATGTTTTGGATTTGTGGTTGCTGGCTGGGGTTAAACCACGACAGTCCTTTTTGGCACCCAATGTGGGGCTCAAAGGGTTCGAGGTAACGATAGATTTGATTGTAATGTGCTAGATCAAATTTATAGCTGTTACTGTTGTTTAGCTATTGATTGGCAGGCTCCTGTGCTTGCCATGGGCCTTGCTTGCCTTACTGCATATTAGAGTCTAGTGCTCGTTAGTGGCTGCTTTTTGCTTTCACTGCTTGCTGTACTGCTGTACTGCTTATCATCTTACTCTGATGTGCCTGGGAACATTTTGGTAACAGCAAGGGTGATGCGCCTGGGCTGGCAGATGGCCAGGGCATCGCTGCTGTTTCTGTGCTGCCGTACCAGACAGGCTGGAACTCCAGTGTGAACTCAAGCCAAAGAGACTGTGCCCTGTGGGTGAATCCACGCAGGAGCAGGACACCTTGAAGTGTCTGTGACTGTGCATAAGTCCACACCAGAGCAGGTACATCTCAAAGTGTCTGTGTCTGTTATTATGTCTGTGCCGCAGCAGGTATATGTCTGAAGGGATTGTGGCCCAAGGTACACCTTGAAGCCTCAGCGGCTGTGCATGAGGTTATGCTGGAGCACCTCAAAGTTTGTGGTCATGGATAAGCCCTCGACAGAGCAGGTACACCCCTGGATGGACTGCAGCCATGGGTAAGGCTAGGTTTACTTCTGAAGGGACTGTGACTGCGGGTAAGGCCAGGATAAGGTATATCTCTGAAGGCATTGTGGCTCATGGAGAAGGCCATGCTGGAACAGGTGCACCTCAAAGCAACTGTGGCTGTGGATAAGTCTATGCTGCAGCAGGTATAGCCCTGGAGAGACTGTGGCTCATAGCTAGGGCTGCACTTGGAGCAGGTACACCCCTAAGGGACTGCAGTCTGTGGGTAAGTCCAAGCCGGAGCAGGGGCAAGGGGAGGAGTTCATTGCAATGTTAAACCCGATGGTCTGGTCCAAAGGGACCAGAGGTGGAGATTGTAATGGAAACACCTTTAAATTGTTGTAACCCATGATTTGAGTTGCACGTTATAGGAATTACTATAGCAGGAACCTCCTGAACCAATGGAGGACAAGCCTTACAAGAAGCAGTGCAAGTGCAGCAGTGACCTGACCTGAGCTGGCTTTGGTGCCCAGTAACTCCACACAACACACCACCTCTCCTGTCCTGAGTGACCACCATAACAGATAGAGCCCAAAGTCATGGACTAAATGAACTCAGTGGACATTTTGTGGACATTCGTGGACATTTATGGACATTTTACAGACATTTCACAGCGGTGGTCCATAGACTAAGGGAATGATATCTGTGTATTATATCAAAGGATGAGAAGGGTGGTGGTGGGTAATAAAATGTATTGGATAATGTGAGACCTGAGCATGACGTAAATGGTATGGAATAAGGGGGTGGAGAGTGTGCTGGTTTTGGCTGGGATAGAGTTAATTTTCTTCATAGTAGCTAGTATGGGGCTATGTTTTGGATTTGTGCTGGAAGCAGTGTTGATAACACAGGGATGTTTTAGTTACTGCTGAGCAGTGCTTACACAGAGTCAAGGCCTTTTCTGCTTCTCACACCACCCCACCAGCGAGTAGGCTGGGGGTGCACAAGAAGTTGTGGGGGGACACAGCTGGGACAGCTGACCCCAACTGACCAAAGGGATATTCCATACCATATGACATCATGCTCAGCATATAAAGCTGGGGGAAGAGAAGGAAGGGGCGGACGTTTGGAGTGATGGCGTTTGTCTTCCCAAGTAACCATTACGCGTGATGGAGCCCTGCTTTCCTGGAGATGGCTGAACACCTGCCTGCCGATGGGAAGTAGTGAAGGAATTCCTTATTTTGCTTTACTCGCATGTACAGCTTTTGCTTTACCTATTAAACTGTCTTTATCTTGACCCATGAATTTTCTCACTTTTACCCTTCTGATTCACTCCCCCATCCCACCAGGGGGGAGTGAGTGAGTGGCTGTGTGGGGCTTAGTTGCTGGCGGGGGTTAAATGACAACAAGGGGGAAAGGAACCTCAAACTGCTATGTTTTCAGGGGACTGGAAGGGGGAATGGAGAGGAGGGTAATGCGAAGACCAGTGTGTTTGATACGGGCTCTGGAGTAAGTCATGAATTGAGCCCTGCTGTTCAGGCACCTTGTAGTATTTCTCACCACCTTCTCCCACCTCCAGGGCCAGTGGCATTCAACCTTTGAGGCTTAAGCATGGCTCTACTGCTTGCACATTTGCTGTTGTCATCCCTGATCATGAGCAGAAGGGAAAAGTCATTTTCTCCAATGATATGTTATGTGTTTCACTGACTGAAATGATGCATTTCTGAGGCAGGCCTTTATTATAATTCCAGCTGTGAATCACTGCTCTAGATTTCCCCTAGCACAGCTGAGATCAGAGTCCCTTCCACCCAATGTGTCACTATCAGAATGCTGAAAATCAATCAATGATTACAATTTGTGATTATTTGCATATTTCCAGGAGTAGCACGTATTGATTCCCCATCTCTACATTGTCCTTTATGCTGGCAGCCATGTAATGAAGAAAAACAATAAGGAAAAAAAAGGAAATAAAATAAAACAACTCCTGTATGGTCTATGTTGCTCTAACTGAATTAAAGCAGTGGTGAGCATGTTGAACCCCAGCCTTACCAATTTTATATTCATTTTATTTAGTATCAGGAAATAGAGATGAAGATAAATTATAAAATAATTATGCATTAATACATCATCTCGAAATATAAAAATATAAACATTTCTTGATCAGACGCCATAGTAAGTGCAGTGTGAGTAACTTATTCATGGAAGAAGGAAAGCTACCTACAATCTGGGGAGACTACACTAGCAAGCTGAACAGCAAATGCACATAAACAACAAAGGAAGAAAATGTTTTTTTCTTCTTCTTCTTCATTTTAGGCTTCTGGGATTAATAAGCAAAGGGGAACTTGAGAGCTAAATTTTTTTATGTTGAAAGGCTCATTTGCAAAAAGACAAAGTAAATGGAAGAAAAATAATTTATGCAGTGAACTGTTAATCCAGCTGTTTTGCTTCTGGGCTTAATTGGATTTACCTAGAATTGATATTTGGTGTCAGCATGTGTTGTATCATCAGCACAAGCAATAGTTACCAAACATAAAGAATCCTATCTAAGGCAAAATATTAATTTATTTGACTCATACTTATTGTAATCACTTTTTATTCACGTATGTTACTACTTACTATTTCTGCTTGATGCCGTCTCATATATATGATCTAGTCTTAGTTATTCTATCTTAATATCTGAAGCGGTTCAGTGATGTAGAAGACTCACAGCCGAATAAAATGGGCTAGGAAATGGTTATTCATCTCTTGTTCTGCCTTCCAGGCAGCTGTGCTGGCTATAAAAAGGTGTGCATTGTGCCTAATGGCAGGTGGGTGACATCTGAATTCTCAAGTAAGGCATATACTGTAGCGTACAGTACCTTCAGCAACGAGAACTTTACTGGTTCAATCTGGAAATGTGGAGTTATCCTCAGTGACTGAGCAAAATTTGTCAGCTAAGAAACCCCACTTACATGTAAATGCCAATCCGAATCTGTCCAGCAAAGCAGGGAAATGGTACTTTTTCTGCAGTACAGGAGAAATAGGGTGTGGGAAGGATGTATTTCATTAAAGGCACATGTCACAGGTACACCAGAATGGCCAAATAATGTTCTGACTGCGTTAGCTGGTAAATACAGTATTTTTCTCCTTGGTGAGATAATAGTGATCCGTGATTCATTATATACAAGTATTCAACAGATATTTAGATGCTCCCTCCTGACCTGCAAGGTTTTGGTGATCTGTTCACTTTGCCTCATTTGTGGTGATTGGTTTCCTCAGAAACAGTTTTTTCTGGCTGTCTCCTCTGGTGACAGAAAAATCTTGAAAAAGCCAAATAATTAATGCAGCAAGTGATGAATAGTGCAATATGAATAGCTCACGTTCTCGTTCATGAAGGGATATCCCTATTTGCCGGTCAGTGCAACGGGACCCATTCCCCCTTCCCCACCCCCCAATATTATTTAAACAAATTATCACAGGTGATGCTCCATTTCAGAGTGGCCTCTGCACCTTGATGGCAATATATGGTGGGCATATGGTCCACAGCCCTCAGCATGGGGGTTGATTTTAGCCCCTTCGTTGTTGTTCTTCTTTTAGCTTCTTCATTATTCGTTATTGTGGCTGAGCATTCACAAGCAGTGTCTCAGCTGCACTTGACCAGCTGTGCTTATGAACCCAGCCATAAACCTGAACTGATGCTACATCTCAGCAAAGGAGACCACTGCCTCACTCCCCATCCTCTTCTAGTGCTTGCAACCCATGCTGCCCACCTCTGCTGTTGTTTCCGCGTGTGGTAGATGAGAGAGCAATTGGAGACACTCTTGCTCGGCATGGCTTTCAGTCCAACGGCCACGAAGCCCCAGGGCTCGTGACCTGTCCCCAGAGCACACGCAGAGACTGGCAGCTCTGCCCTCTGTCCTTGCACCATGGCCATTGCGTCTCACACTGGTGTTGCCTCCATGCTGGGATGCAGTGAGAAAGCTGCTCTTTTAGCGACATGCAACAAACTGAGCCTCTTCCAAGCCTCCTGATGAAACGCTTACTGCAAAGCAGGTAGCGTTATCTGAGCCGATGTTGTTTAGACGAGTTTGAATTAAATGCAAACAAGATCATTCCAAAAGCAGTAAGAGATTATTGTCATGCGTTTATGTTGTGAGCTGGCAAATAGGAAAACCCAGAAGGCCCATCTTTTAAAATTTCTATCACCAAAAGCCAAACAAGTAGAGCTGCCACTCCTTATTAAGCACTATAGGTAGATCTGGCTGCCTCACCAGCTGTGCAATGAAGGAAGCATTTAGATGCTTGCTGTGGCTCCGGCTGCTGCTAATAGACCTTTGGCCACTGCCCCCCTCTAAAGAAAAGGGGCAGGGTATGTGTTTGGGTGTTGGAAGTCAAACAGGGAGGATGAATTTTTTAAAACAACCCTTGCCTCTGGGCATTCTCCAGAAGCGTCTCATCTTTGACCTCTGCAGAGGTTTCTCTAGGAGGTAAATTTTAACTTCATTTAGAGTCTTATTTTGCTTATAATGCAATTCATTGTTAATGCAGCTCCATTGATTTCAACATCTTCCTGTTGAATGACCTGCAGAGGGGAGAGGTGTTTAGTAACTTGGTCCATTGATGCTTATGCTCAAGGGGTGATTACTCTGTCACGGCTTGCTAGGCAAGTGCCACCCTCTGAAGTCAATATGGAGTATGAAGATGAGAAACATTTGCAAAAATAAGTGACTGGAGGGAGTCAAAGTGGGAGAGGCAATAGTTTTCCTGCAGGTAGCTTTATTCATTGTTAGGATAATAAAGATTTACTGGCACTGAGCTCTTTGGATAGAATAAGAGAATGTGAAAGAGAGTATTTTGCTAGGTACATTGCTGCTGTTTGTCAGGGGCTATAGGGGTGGTTTTATTTTTCATTCCACTGACATACTTCTCTTTGATATGGCTGGTCCCTGTGGATGAGAGCTGGACTGTCCCCATCTTTCAGAGCAGGCATGAGTGAGGGTTATTTCTACCATACTTTTCCTGCCATGGGAAGTACCTCTGCTGGTGACATTTCACTATTGGGAGCTGGTGGCAAGGGAAGGCTGTGGTAAGGGAAGGACAATTTCTGAAAATAGACCTGAGCAGCAGTGCCTGAAAGAGGCATCTTTCAGAAATCTTACATACTACTTTTCTCCTGTCTTCACATCCCAGCTTCTAGGTACAAGATAGCTTTGGGGATCCAGATTTTTATTAGCCCTAGAATTACTGCTGTTTATGCTTATGCCTGCCTTAATGATTAAATATGTCACTTAATCACAATTTAAGTAAGCAAAATGTCCCCTGCTTTTCATTTGCATCTAGTCCTCTAGTGAGCAACATTTCTGGATCTTTGCGGTACTCAACAAGGACCACTTCTTCCTGAAAAGCTGAACAGCTTCCAGGCTGGGATTTTTTAAATGGTTATTATTTGTTGTAAGTGACATACTTCTAATACTTCTATCTCTTCAAAGTTATTATCTTTCTGTCTGCTTATATCACCCACAGGCGCAGCTCCTGCCTTATCATTAGCAGGAATGTTAAGGAAGAAGGAGTTGTGTGTGCATGTATAATATTTTTAAAGCTTCAAATGCCTTATTTTTTAGGGATGATAGAGCTAAAATGAGATAACTGTGATTAGTTGCTTATTTATTTTGAGAATGCAGGCAGCAGTATGCTTAGGGATGTGTTCACAGGGAATGGCACAAAAAATTTGTGCTTGTGTGCCCTCAAAGTTAGGAAAACTTAGCAGTGCAGGTGAAAACAAGGCAACACAACCCACCAAAATGAAGGCACCCCTGCAACAAAACAAAACACAAGAAAGCCTTGATCAAATGTTGCAGTAGATAACTACCAATGCCGCTTATACATCCAAGAAATAGTTGTGGTAGAAGCTAGTGCCAACTTCATGTTATACCCAAAGCTATAATTTATATTCTTGTTTATTGCCGAAAAAAAAAAAAGCTTCATTTACTGAACCAACCACGTTGTGAAGTAATCAGACCTGTGGTTTTCTTTGACATCGCCAGAGAAAGCAATATCGTTGAAACTCCATAGATGGCAGCATTTCACAAAGAACTCGAACTCCTTCCTTCCTTTTTCTTTTTTCTTTTCTTTTCTTTTCTTTTCTTTTCTTTTCTTTTCTTTTCTTTTCTTTTCTTTTCTTTTCTTTTCTTTTCTTTCCTTTCCTTTCCTTTCCTTTCCTTTCCTTTCCTTTCCTTTCCTTTCCTTTCCTTTCCTTTCCTTTCCTTTCCTTTCTTTTCCTTTCCTTTCCTTTCCTTTCTTTTCTTTTCTTTTCTTTTCCTTTCCTTTCCTTTCCTTTCCTTTCCTTTCCTTTCCTTTCCTTTCCTTT